>JWHW01037674.1:123583-134190 GCA_000931545.1 Papilio glaucus | reverse complement strand
CGGTCTACGCAGCTGGTGTAGATTAACAGAACAACGTACCCAAAGGAAACTTTTCAATCTTAGCTCATCGTCATGAGCATGATTAAATCTAAAATGCATTTAAGTACATAGTTTTATAATATTCGTATAAGAATATTAAAAAAATGAAACCTAGGTTTAGCCGTTTAAAGATAAACGTGTTCTGATTTGCAAACTTGTTAGTTTTACCGTGGTTAACTGGCGTATAACTGTGACGTGATACAAGCTCTCTCTCTATCTTTCTCTATGAAAAAACGGAGATGACAATATGTTTTATGTATTCCGCAGTGGAAACTCACGGTTATTTGGAAATTCAGAATAATGTGCTCGAAGCTGTATTCCTATGTAGACTGTGTATACTGCACAGTTTTAGCGTGGCGTATGGTAATTTTTTTTTAGTGAAATATCGTTTTTTATTTTTTATCTATTTTTTCCTAAAACAATCGGCTTCATCAACAACTGAACTTTATCCTTTTTAGTTACTATAGTTTTTCCTTAAATAAATAGTTGCGTGATGATTTAATTTCAAATAAATCACGTCCCAGAGTTGCCTTAACATATTAACCTATGACATTTTTTGTTGCGATGTTCATTCTAATCAGCAAAGATCTTACTCTACGTACAATTTTCGAGTTTTATATCAAAACAGGTAAAAGAGCGCGTATTTCAACGTTGACGGTATCTGGCAGCCATCTTTAACGTAGGGAGCGCTGTATTGTATTTTGAAGTAGAAATATATTTTACCTTGTGCGCTGAAAAGTAATTGTATGTTTATATGAAAATATTAGCACCCTAACAAAAAGCTTTTTTCAAAAAGTGCTAATAGCCTGATGGTTCACGGTACGGACTGCGAAACATGCACAACATGGTCGTGGGTTCGATTCCGCCATTCGACTATTATCGTGAACCGTTTCCAACCGAGTTTAGGTTTGGTTGGAAATGATTAAAATAAATATTATTAAATTATTTCGATACTCTACTAATATTTCATATACATGCTTTGGGCTTGGCGTCAAGCAGGCGGCGGTCGGTCAGGCGGTCGTAATGTGCCGACCCCACATAATAAAGTGGGAAAAGGACAGGAAGATTAGAAGGAAGGAAGAAGCTAATATCATGTATAGCTGTTACTGATCTAGTCGATTATATTTTCAAGTAGATCGGAGATGAGTAACATCCAGAAATTAACCTTATTACTGACGGATGTTACTCTCATCAATGCTTAGTTTAGAGCAGGTGTAAACAATGCACTGAAATAAACCTTAATGTTGCAATAATCATGCAACGTGTTCACCGTGCGGTAGCGCGGTCGAATCTTCTAGCAATACCTATTTCGTTTAACACGCGAGTTTTTATTTATTTATTTAACCATGTAGCGGACTAAAAGTCGATAGACTTTAAAATGACCAATTAATATGAATCTTTGCATAATAAGGATCTTATATTACTTCTCAATATTCTGCCCGCTATGATGTTCAATAAGGAAAAATTAATAGACGAAATAACCTGTTGAATGATCTCTCTCCAGCGGTATTTCCAAACCAATACGACTTAGGGTCCTTCAAGAAGAAAGCTTCTTCCTTAAAGTCGTCTACAGTCCCTCTGATAGTGTTGATGGGCGTCGGTGATCACTTAACTTTAGCCGACCCGTGGCTTTTGCCCCCTTCTCCAATTAAAAAAAAACAAATAGTCGTATCAAGTATAACTTGGCCTTGTATGATATTATAGCTGGCCGAACTAATGGCCGCAGGATCCATTACATTGCTATACCCTTCTCCCTTTCGTGCATAAAGGCTCGCACAATGTAACACATTATTGCGGATGATAATTGCCGGTGGTGCTTTACCGTCAGTATCTTTATGCCTTCCTCTCATACCTTTTAAAATTTATGTTCAAAATTTAAATTCATGTGAGCAACACCGGGCGCGCAAGCTATGCTATGACCAATTACGAGCTCAAACGTAACAGTTTCTACTTTATCTCTTTTATATTATTAAAGTCAAGGTCAAGTAAACGGATACGTGACTAACTTTGTTTATTATTATGCTTAACGTTGATAAATCTTTTACAATTTGGTGAATATCAAAATATATATATTTTCTTTGTTTGATAGCAAACAACGAAGGATTTTTAAAAATTACCTATGTCACTGATCATGATAGCGAATGGCTTGTGACGAAATAAATAAAGAAAGCTATTTAAATTAAAAGAATAGAGCTCAAGTATTTATAGTCTTTGACAAGGTGAACATAGATATAAATTAGATTTTCACTAAGTATAATAGCTTTCAAAGTGCCAGTAAGCGACTTACGTCGCGTTAATGATAGAAAATGGGGGAAGAAAGTTTTAGAATGGATGCTGTGAATGGACAGAAGTGTCCATCCAGATTAAGGTACCGATGACCTCCCAGGGATGGAGCTGCCTCGGCGGCTGGTGTGGGCGAGGCCGCGGATATGTTAAGCGTCCCCGTAGCCTCGCCGACTTACGCGGGAGGAATATTTGTGGGTGCGAGTCCGACATAATACGCATTTGCCACAGCAAGCGCGGACATGCGTAGGCATTTCTTCACATTACAAAAACAAGGTACTGATGATCTTTTCAGTGGACTCTCTTGTCTCTCTCTTCTCTTTACTACATACATACATCTACGTATAAATGCTTCTTTATTACGGTTATGGTTAGTAATGCGTCCAATCTAACCGTACCTTACTCACTTCGGCAACGTAAATTTGCCCTTTTTAAATTCTTTCGTGATGCCCGAACCACCCCATCAAACTTTTGAGTTTAATTTAGAAAATTCAGATAATTAAATAACATTATTCCTGCAGGGCACAAGACCGGTAGACCAAGAGTGGTAGCACAGAAAAGTTACGTTGCGTTCCCAATGGATGTGGCATGTCAAGTGTCTGCCACATCTGCCAAATCTGTCAAGTCTGCCAAGTCCGCCAAGTCTGCCAAATCTGTCAAGTCCGCAACACTGAGGATCAATGACGTTTCACCCTCCCCCTCCCGCTCCACACGATCGGATGATGAATGTGCGTAAAGGAATAAAATTAATTCATGTAGTACAAACACGTAGTCTTAGTACGCCCCGGCTTCGCACGGGTAGTTTCTCTGTACATATTTTCATCCCTTACTTTAGACCTTTAGGGGAACTTAGTGAAATTCTTTTTATTACACAAGGAGGCAAGGAAGACATATCCTAGATGTAAGCTGTAACACCTACCAGTGATAATGCGGCGAAACAAATCGCATTTCCTCGCGTATTGACGTCACAAATATGAGATAATGTCGTTAGCTCAGTTATTTCAGCTATGCACGTCTACAGATAGGAACGTTCTAATGATGACACATCTGTTATTTTACCGTAGATATTAAAGTCATGTTGATCCCGCTTGGACAATTTCTACTAGCGGTAGAAGAAACTGGTACACCACTTGGGGACCGCACCCATACATACTACGTGACCCGTCCAGGGGGGAGTGTTAGTGCTTTTAAAACTCACGCCGTATTAATGAAGATAAAATAAGCCATTTTTTTAACTTTCGACTACCGAAAAATGATTTCAAATTATATTTATGAATTACTACGTGAAACCCGTCTCCTGCGATGTATTTCACCGGTCTACCCGGCCCATTCGTGCAACAGATGTTGTTTGTTGCGGGTTCTACTACTGGTGAAATTTTCAACATTTTTTGATGACATTATAATATACGTAGTCGTATAAACTGACGAATTTTAATCGGTCGGTGACAAATCCCACCTTCCTGTACTTCCTCCTCGTATTCTGTGAGGTCGAGGTTTTTTCCCCGCCGAATTGGCCCATTCAAACATCTGTCGTTGTTGGCTCTACCACTGTTGTGTCGTGGCTGTTACACGTAGCCTAATCTATGTCATGAAACAAAGAATCTCACATGACGTCCCCTTTCAACTATCATTGTCTCGTGTTTTCCCTCTCTCTCTACCAATCTTATCTATTTATAGGCATTGAGCAACAAAGGTCCATAACACCGTTATTCAATTACGTATTTAATAAAGCCGAGCGATGTCAGGGCTCAATTTGACCTCCATTAAGACGTTAACCGGACGAATCTCTTCATGCGACTCACGATTACTCTTTACCTAAAGCCAAACGACGCGTCGGTAAAGTATTTTTAGTAATAATACCATAGTTATTATATTTATGTATCAATTTTTATTTTACTCTATTTTAATTTATGCAATATTAGATGTGCAATTAGCGCCATCTAACAAAAATATGAGATATCAGTGAGTTAGCCCTTGACAACGCTCCAATAATAGATAATGCAAAAATCAAAAGATGGCGCCATCTTTATGCATAATTTTCTTTATATAGATAAATTTAAGAATAAAAACTGGATCTCAATACAAAATTTCATGAAAATCGTTTTAGGAGGTTTTTAGATTAGTTTTAATTGATGTTGTGTTATGTTGAATATTAAAACACACGAAATAGCCTTAAAAGTATTGCTACAAATTCAATATTTACACAAAATTGTTTTCCAGGTTGCATTGTAAACATTTTTACTAATATTCTTTGCCAAACCAACTAAGCTTATTTACGAAATTGACCAGATTAATCAAATGTCAAAGATTCAAACCTTATGACCTTTTGTTTCGCAAACCTTCTGAGCTGTTAGTCTATGGACGCTTGTAACAATACAATGACATCGTTCTTACGAACACCAATTAATCCAGACTGTTGCAGTATGTCGCTTTGCAACCTTTGCGGTAGTATTTTGCAATAAGCGCGGCAAAACGGACGCCACTGCGCGGCGTCTAATGCCTTTTGCTTGAATTTAAAAAAGAAACGCGCGGGAAAACGAAGCTGTCAAATATTGTGACAGAATCTCTTATCTATGTAATAACGTACCTAAAAAATGTGTCAAGTAATTAGACGTTTCGTTTATTATAATTTAATAGGGTTTTTGAACAATGCATTAGTTCGTACGGCGTAGAGCGCAGTAAAAGATGTGGTTCAAAGCATGCGAGAGTGATACAAATTCATACAAAGCTAAGCCAGAGAATTTTTATGTAAACAGTCTCAACAAAATACTGAAATGCGTAAAGAATATTGTGAATTATTTTGGTAGGTCTCTACGTATTTAATATTATTTTTATATTTGTAAATAAAAAGGCATGAATATCTTAAATCTCGGAAAGAAAAGATTGGCATGGCTGACTGTATTCCATAACCAAGAAGCATGATATTCGAACATACATTTTCTAAACCAATAAAAAATTTGATGGAAAATCAGTATGATCCCCACCTCCGTGCGTGATATAGTCAGTGGCTTATGGGGAGAGGTGGGGGGGTTGGGGGCACCCCGTTTGAAACCGCTGAGGGTATGATCTACCATACAACCGCATACATTTTATGTAGCTTAACGTATAAACAGGGTAGTGTGACGTAACAAGTTTTATTATAATAGTAATTAGTACGAAATCACTAGATTTGTAATGCCCTAGGGTTGTCAAAATATACTTTTGGTGCACTCCCAATGACAAATGTTGCCCGATGTCGTAATTTAGGGGCTGATAATAATATTGTCGTATTAACCTATTCAGTAATATCGGATTACGCGGTCGTCCTTGTCCATCACACGAGGAAAACATCGACGCCAATACATTGGTCTGAAAAGCGAGTTGAAGCGGTTAGAACCCGCACACGATTACCTATTCTCGATCTAATATTTCTCAACTGGATGGTATTGATACATATCAATGTTTCGTTAGCAGATACGGAAGAAGATAATGGAAAATACGGTGCTATGTAGTATTTTATAGTACATAAACCCATTTTCATGTAAGTTTTTTAGCTGTCATTGTGCCAGACAGAGCCAATATGATTATATTACTATTTGGTACGAATAGTGATATACACCTGTATAATTTCTCCACAAATACTTTCCCAACTATACTCAATATCTGCCTGACTAGGTGAAAACAATTTCCAATTTTTACATATAGTTGGTCTGCACGTAGATTATTCGTCTGAAATTATAGATTATAGTTCCTTCTAGTTTTGATGTTATCCGTAATGACCAAATAAATCTCGTACTAAAATGACCTTATAGAGAGCGTGATTAAGGTCAGATAAACAATGGCAATCAGTCATAAAAACTTAAGAACAAAACATACACACAACCGACGTAATTTTAGTTTATAATAGAATAGAACTGGCAGTTGATAAAAAAATAAAAACTATCGTAGGTTTGTTTTCCTTTTTTAAATTAAGTGTTATTAAAAAAAATGATATTCGTTATTGCGGCTCTGATATTTTAACCTTTAAAATCTTGCTTCAATATTTGATGCTAATAACTTTTATTATATTACAATTAACTAACTTATGACTAAACCTGCATGAAACTTACTAATCAGATATTTTCTTTTTTCTTCCTCCCTATTGTTGCTTTTGTTTAACCCGCTGTTTGTGTAATCCTTTCATTACTTTGGTTGTATTATTTTGATCAAATGTTTGATCCAATCTCTGCCAACCTTTTGTAAAGCCAATTCTTTTGTAATTGAAATGTCATCAATGACAATATATCGTCGTCTTCCACATCCACTTAATTGACTTATTGCGTCCTGTGCATAACACCTGCTGTGACGGACGGACGGACGGACTATTTCTCCTCTATTTATAACGGAAAATACCTAACTGCCAACGTCCAATCATCAATATTATTCCGGACGAATCTTTGCCAATCCTGAAAATTATCCTTTATACCTTGTTTTCTACTCCCTTTGCTTTTGCTTTCCTTTCCACTTGGTCCTTCTGTTGTGTTGCGTGCAGTCCCGACCCGTAGCAAAGCGTACTTCACATACACAGACGGCACCTACGAGGAAGAGTACAGCTGCTGGCCTCCCGCCGTGTGCATGATCATCATCTCCCTGGTGGAAATCGTGCTGTTCTGCTATGACGCCGCGCAGGGCAAGACCGACGCCACCGGCCCCATCGCGCAGATCTTCATCTACAACCCGCACAAGAGACAAGAGGCTTGGAGGTTCCTAACGTACATGTTGGTGCATGTCGGGTGAGCATACTCACAAAAAAAAACTCATAAGTAAAATTATATAGATAAGATTCACGTTGTAGTGTGGTGTAGAGTGCAGCTTGATTCTGAATTTTGAGATCATAGAAAAAGTAATTTATTTTCAATTCAATTCTAAAACTATGGTCCTCCTGCCAACTCTATCTACCTGGACGCATTGGATCGCATCGTTTAAGACGTAATATCGACATACATTTTTTTTATTATATGCTCTCCTATCTGTAATGCCGGGGCGGGTTACTAGTTTTCTTACAAAGTTGCTGGCGAGGTAGCTAACAGGCAAAGATAAAAGAAAATAGTGTACGTAATTAATCTCGTAGTATAATTATACACTGTAACAGATGACGACGATTTAAAAATAACTTGGGTCTATTTTCCGTGGGAATAGGTTTAATTTACTTCATTAATACGAATCAAGAAGAGTAAAAATCTTATGTATCACATTGTTTGCATTACGTGAACTCAATTTGAATGAGTCCGTCACTTCAATTAACAATTACTTAAACAAAGAATATTTCTTGCTAGGTAGATACCCGTGTAATTTTTATGGAAGAAGGTGACAAACGAGCAAGCGGGTCACTTGACTGCTGATAGAGGTGGGAAAAGACAGAAAAAAAGATATTTCCTTACTTACTATACCCGAGCCCATTAATTCATCGTCCCCTCTATCGTTCTTAGAAAAGAAGGGGAAGAGGAATAGATTTGGACCTCCGGCACCTCACTCATCAGACGAAACGCAGATTACTTCTCCTTCACGCCTGTTTTGTATGAGGTCGTGGTATTTCACTGGTCGATCCGGCCCATTCGTGCAAGAGATGTTGTGGGCTCTACCACTGTGTATGGATTATTGCTGTCATATCTGGGCAGGCGTAGCCAAATACCAACTCGCGGCATAAGATTCGGAATCGCGGGCCCCAAGATCATGCAAAGTGGCCAGCCTCTCGATTTTTTACAGGTTGCATTTTTGTGAGTGTGCGCAGGAATTACACAAATTAATTCACCCATCTCCATTATACCATTGGACAGACATACGGCAGGTGTCTCCAACGAAACGATTCGTATCGTCGTTCATCTCGCATACAACAAAGGTTTGGAACAAGTTACTAGCGTCAGAGTTTTCGTCCAATTATGACGTGTGGGTACCTTCAAGAGAAGAGCGAATGGACTAAACTAGTGCGTACCATCTTTCGACCACGTCACCACTTAACATCAGGTGGGATTGTGGTCAAGCGCTAGTTTAATCCTTATAAAAAAAAAAAATCTTGTTCAAAATCTTTCCATTTTATTTCCATTCAGTGTCGTTCAATTCCATTCCTTTCAGTGTCGTTCACTTGCTTGTGAATCTCCTGGTGCAGCTGTTTTTGGGAGTGCCACTAGAGATGGTGCACCGGTGGTGGCGCGTGGTGCTGGTGTACCTCGCGGGCGTGGCTGCCGGCTCGCTGGCCACCAGCCTAACCGATCCCAAGGTCTACCTAGCCGGCGCGTCCGGCGGGGTCTACGCGCTCATCGCAGCACATGTCGCCACTATTATTATGGTAAATAGTGACTATTATAGAAAGACGCATTCCTCTCCATCCTCACCTCGCATATACTTCAATGACCTTGGACTCGTTTCACGTTCATTCTTCATTCATTCATTCATTTACAGATATTCACGTACCATCTATATCAACAATCTTTTGTTTCTTGTTCCAGAACTGGGCAGAAATGGAGTTTGCGATAGTTCAACTACTGGTATTTCTTTTGCTGGCCAGCGTGGACGTGGGCACGGCGGTGTACGACCGCTACTGGCGCCATATGCAGCAGAACATTGGTTATGTTGCGCACCTCGCTGGCGCAATTGCTGGTAATTCAGATAAACAACTGATCGTATATAAAGAAGATAGTGAATGTATTATTGTACAGCAAATTTCTCCATTCATCTGTACATTAAAGGCAGGCCACGCATCTGTGTCGACATTTGCGTGTTGAGGGGAGCCTATAGGTAGTCACTGAACATCAGATGAACTGCTTGCTTTAAAAAAATGTGTTATTTCAGATTCTGAATCAAAAAGTGATCTGTCTTACCCTTAACTAATTACTTTGGATTTAGTGTACTTTTGTGGATGAAGGATTGCAACGAGCAAGAGGTCAACCTGATGAGTGATAGGGTTATAAACGGTACGAATTTTATTTGCATTCTTTAACGAACAGAGGTTCGAAATTAAAGGAAAAAGGAGGGAAGGTTAGTTGGCGAACTTCTCGTCATCAGACGACAAGAATAAAATCACTAATTATTTAAAAAATACTAAATACATACCTGTACTAGACATTAGTAAAATAATACGTGGAAAAAGGCTTCTTGGCTCAACCACTTTTTAAATTTAAGTGTCATATCTTTAGATTAAGTTATCAATGAATAATATTAATCTCATAAAATGTATTCTTTTCAGGTCTATTAGTAGGTATAGGAGTTCTGCGTAATCTAGAGAAGAGAAAATGGGAGAAGCGGTTATGGTGGGCGGCCGTCGTTCTTTATTTCTCCCTCATGATAGCCGGAGTACTGGCTAATATCTTTTGGACCTCGCATTTCCAGTGAAAAAGATTAAAATCGAAACCAAACTATTGTAAGAACTATGTGTTCTTGAAAATACTATGAAACGAAAGAATTAATGTCTAAAAACCTAATACATTATTACTCAACCAAATATCTGCCAATAGACCAAAATACTGTTATTTTTTAAATATTGATTTTGTATAAAATGCTTAATAATTTCAAAAATCGTGATGTTTCAGAGAATGTTTACATATGGCAACATTCTAAAGTTAACCACAAAACTAGATGGCCTGAAGTTTAAAAAATATTTGTCTTATATACATTTTTATGCAGATAAAAAAATACGAAGTAAAATGGTGTTCAGAATTGTATATTGTCTATGCCTTGACATTTATAATCAAAGTGCCTTTTTGTATACACAATTATGTTTGTGTCCGTGTGTGTGATTGTGTGTTTGTGCGCTGTATTGCGCTCTATTTAATGAACAAGTAGTGTTTTTAAATATAATTTTATGTGTGTTTGTAATTTATACACGTATACATGTTTGAAAATGAATATTAAATGAAACTTGTTACATTTTAATGGGATCAATTCGAAGTAAATTGTCAATTATATATAAAATTTTAATATTATTAGGGTTGTAAAATTTTCTTTCACAAAACGCACAAAAAATAAAACGCAAAACTCTTTCTTAAAGTTAAATATTACAATGGCAGACTACTAATTTTTTTTCAATAATATACAGTAAGAAAAAGAAGCCATGTTGCAGTATACATGTCACCGACAGATTGTCATAGCAGACGCTTTATAATCGGGCTAGGCTTATTCTAAACGGTCGGCACACTCTCAGTTGAACGAATCATTGACAATATGTCGTTTTATTTCCAGTCATTTTCTAATGAGGCGAAGTCATTGGGCGAGTAAGGTAAGCATATTGTGAATATGATAAGCGCTGATTGGTCGAAACAAGAGATCCGCTT
>JWHW01037674.1:85233-102182 GCA_000931545.1 Papilio glaucus | reverse complement strand
TTCTTTCTTTCTTTAAAGTAGTGCGATATAAGGAGTACCCTTAACCGGTGAGCATGTGTGCGTAGGTATATGGATCTATACCTTGTTTCGAAGCAAGATGGAATATTTGTAAACAAAGGTTTTTGCGTTCAAATTCCATAATGTTTTCGATAAAAACAACTTTTTCTCATCACATTTACATTACGTTAGAACATTAGCTATCCTTATTATACAATTTCACTCCTCATGGTTCTCACAATATTACATTTCCGTTAAAAGTATAAAAAATGGCCGCCAGGTTTTTTAATAGAATAAGGTGGGAAGCGAGCAAGCGATTTACAAGACACAGTCACCTGATGTTAAGTGACAGCTGGCCATAGACATCCGCAACAAGCAAATGTGTCGCAGATGTGTTGCCTACCTTTAATGGACAGAGGAGGGGATAGACCGAAAAAGGATATTTCCTTCTATTGTGGCAACGACAATATCTATTGCACTGCACGGCCGGCACGACCGGTGAAATACCACGACCTCACAGAAGACAGGCGTGTAGTAGAAGTACTCTGTGTTTCGTCTGAAGAGTGAAGTGCCGTAAGTAAGTAAGGATGGAAGGGGTGAGGGGGCATTCGACCTCTGCCACTTTTGCTGTAAAAAAAGATATCGCACATTAGTAAACTATCTCTACCAACCTCCAGGTCTAGCGTTAGATTACAACAGCGTGCCCCTGGTGGGAGCCAAGGTATCTATGTGCCCGCTCAACTCGCTGAAACCCCTGCTGAGCAACGGCAGCGATGCCGCCGGCCGGTTCTTGCTCGCACTGCCCGTCACGTACACCGGCAAGGAGGTCACGGTGTCAGCAGCGGCCGACGGATATGTTACACGCAACAGGCACATCATGGTGAGTCATTTGTTAAAAAAAATTACATGATACAGTATGAATAATAAGAAATAGGTAAGTGATAGTAGGTCCTCGTCATTATTTTTCTTAGTACAATGGATATTGCTTTGTTTTAATACGGTTGATCGTATAGATTTGAGGTTAACTAACATGGGATTACAAATATTTATCTGTACAAACATTCATCCCTTACTACCTTTAGGGGATGAATTTATAAAAATCCTTTTTAGTGCTTAACTACGGAATAACAGAAATCTCTGTGCAAATATTCAAGTCTTTAGGTCCTGTAGTGTGGGCTGTGCCTTGATATAACAATCAATTTCTTCTTTTACTCGTGCATAGATTAATTAGAAAATTAAAGTTAACTTGATTGCCTTGATTAAATTCTTTTAAAGTGAAAACTTACTTATACTTAATACATTGTAAATCTATAACGAAAATTAAGTTATCATTAAGATCGATGATAATATAATACGAAAAGTAGCAGATATGTTAGCGGTTTAAAAGTGAAGACTCGAAAGTGTCCTAATTAGGACGCTTTTTCTATAGTCTACGTCACGTGTTTACATTTACGCTTTAGTTACAAATATAGCTGTCATATTTCATCATTAAATTTATATTTGTTCATATAAAAATGCTGTGGATTTTGTGTAAATGAATTAATAATATTTTTATAAGCAGTTTCATATGGGTATGTTAACAGTACATTTTTATTATAATAGATGGTGCTAGTAGTATGCTTATTGTATCATAATTGTTTCACAGATAAACAGCGACAGCAAGGTGACTCCTAACGTGCTGTTCAAGCTGGAACGAGACGACACCGTGCTGGGCCTGCCGAGGCTCATCTTCGTCATGCTCGCCGGTCAGTGACGCACAGACACACACGCTAATAGATAGAATTATCGTGCTCAATATTGATTGAATTACATTATTATTACTTTGATTGCCGTGGTTTGTGAGATATTTGTTTTTCACGTCGCAGGTCGTGGGTTCGATTCCCACCCAGGACAGACATTTGTGTGCATGAACATGTCTGTTTGTCCGGAGTCTGGGTGTAATTGTGTATTTACGAAAGAAAAGTAGTATATCAGTTATCTGGTTTCCATAGTACAGGTCTGCTTAGTTTGGGATCAGATGGCCGTGTGTGAACATGCCCTAGGATCTTATTATTATAGACCTACATTTCTAAATAAGTTTTTGCATTAAAAAATCTTTTATAATCCCCGCAAATTAATGCACTTACCGTCCATTTTGTTGACGTAATTTTGTGACATTGAATAGTTAGTACCGTTAGCAACGCCATCTTGTTTGCTACTATTGTTGTCATCTTTGTTTTTTTTTAGATTATTATTTAAATATGAAATACCAGTCAATGGCACAATGTATACATTATACAGATAATAATTACAACATTGTTATTGTTACCACCAGGCGCAGTAGGCGTGTTACTAGTGCTGACCGCGGCGTGGTGCTTCGGCTGCAGACAGAGGGCGCGCGAGTCGCGTCGCAACTATTTGTTCTCGCAGCTGCCGCCGGAGGACAAGAGGCCGCTTTGCGCTGACGCGTCTTACGGTGCGTATACACACGAACACACAAACAGACGTACACTGTATTATTTTAAGATCAGCCAGCAAGCGTCACCCTTCGTGGCACGCAAGGAATGTTTAATGCCTTATTATATTTGTAATGAATATTTGTCTGCCTGTCTTGCCTGAATATTTGTAAATATATAGAGATCCAATTATATCATATATATATAGCGTGAAACGAGCAAGAAGACTACCTCTTGTGACCACCTATCAATTTAAGAGACGAATGCACTGCCGGTATTTTTGTTAAAAAGGAGTGAAAATGAGACAAAATGAAAACAGGAAGGGATAGAAAGAAGATGATGCCTGTAGTCACTCGTCAGACGAGACACAAGTTTATACATCGCAGATGTAAATAGTGCGAAGTGTAGAGGTTGTCAATAGTACGAAGTGTAGAGGATGTCAATAGTATGGACATAGATTTGACGAATAATGTAAATAGCGACTAACTTCAGTTGACAACGGAACGGAAGCGTACTTCATGCCCGTATACTTACAAAATCGAGCTCAGACACGGCACATGACTTATGTACAAACAAAATCACAAATCCTATGTACAATTTTTTTTTCGCCCCAGATCTCCTGCAAAAGCCGTACTACGACGATGACGACATTCCACTATCAGAGACGGACTCCGAAGACGAGGTCGTGTTGCTTCGCTCCGACCGCGAGTGGAAGCCGCTGGACCAACACGACCACTGACCGGTGACCTGTCTATACGTAATATTTGTACACGCACGTAGCTCTTATATCTCCGTTCTTGTATTCCGTGCAATAACAAGTATACAATACTTGTAATATATATAACATACCATAAACAACATTTAGATACTACTCTTAAATATATCTTGACAAGAGTTTATATAAAAGCCGTTCACAGATGATGTAGAGTTCTCACAATGTTGCCAGAATGATTGATGGGCCACCACAACCTTGAGCAGATCCTCAGTATATCTTGTGAGATGTCTATCCATGCTGTGTTATGGACGTATCAGAGACCCTTTTGGTCTCGTCGGCCATCCATTCTACAAGGATTGTCTTCTACCCATTTTCCATTATTTTTTTACATTTCTGTTTACCTCAGTTCTGCTTACCATACCGTCGAAGCATACCTTTAATTTTAAGTAAACTATAGATTGTTCTAAATGATTCACAAAAGTATTGCAATGTTGTATATCTCACAGTAAATAAACCATATTATGTCAGTTAATTAACTTGTATAGATATCTCCCTCTCGCGCACAAGAATTTCATATAGTTCTATCTCTTTTACATTTAACAGGGTTTTGGTAAAGATATTAAAAGAAAGGTTATTTTAATTTTTAAATAAAATTAATGTTCTAGTATACGTAAGTTTTGCATTAATTTTTATGCTTTGAATTCGAGCGCATTGTATTATTAGGATTTAAAATTCATTCATTTCAAAAGAATCAATCATATTTAAAAAAAATTAATTACTTAAAAATATAACTTGGTACGTACATGCAAAATGAAACATTATTTACTTTCAAAAAACACATTTGGCTGTATGAAAACATTTTAAAAAACATCTACTTATGAAATTCTACTTATATTTAAATCAACCTGTGCAAAAACATTTTTAAAGAATCATGAACTTAACACTCAAGCTGCTAATGTTGCCAGTTTTGCCGGCATATCTTAAACTTAAGCTGGCACTTTTAACTTTTGTGTGATATTTTATTCTACTTACATTACCTTTTCTGTGCAATTTTAATGTCAAAATAATACAAGATTAGTTTAATGTATAAGGTAGAAGTATTGATTTAAGCTTTACTCTTGTCTATGATAATACGAACGTTCGGATACACGCATTTATTCGATATGTATTAAAAGTAAAAATAAGGTGATATTTAAAAAAAAACAAATCCATAATTTACTATTATCGTCTGTAAGTTTTATTTCTACTTAAATTTCCTTTTTCTTTTCTATGATTATTGAGAAAAAAATCGATCTCTCACTTGTAACTTAGTATTAAAATAATTTATTTATAAAATTGATATTTTAAAGTATTCTCTGATATTGAGAGACAAAAGTTTATATTAAAAAATGATTTAGAAAATGCATCTTTAATTTTTTCACAATAGTTAAATTTCATACTTTAATATATTTTACATAGAATTATTTTCCCTTTATTGTATTTATGAATGACTATAAATTAAATTTCAAAATCAGGTCAAAATATTAACACAACTTTGCCTAGAGAATGTCTGTGCAATAATCTGCCTATTTTTATGTTAATCTTGTCTTAAAGGGAACGAATGTTACAGCACAAGTACAGATCATTCTCGCATTCACAAAGCTTATTTATTAGTTAGAACAACTAAAAGAAAGACATTTGAATTAAAACACGTTAACTATATAAATTTAGATCGGTTAACTAAAGCTGGCATCTTCATAGGAACTCACACTGATGTAATTTCACTATACAGTATGTTTAAAATTAAATTATTTTAAATGAAAATGTAATCATTTTAAAATACTCAGTCTTACTCTTGTTTTAGTAAGGTTGGATGGGTTGTTTATACATTTAATATATTCTGCTTTATTATATTATCGCTTCCCATTAGAATCGTAAATTAAATCAAATGTAAAAAAAAAACACTCTGTATTTAATAAAGAGTATCAAAAACAAAACAATAACCTTCACACTCATTAGCTTGAACGCGTGCGAGTGAGACGGACAAACTTTTCATGATGCGCTTGCAGTGTGACGTCACGCTACGCGCTTACAGACAAAAAACAAGCGTAACGTGTGGATTTGTAAAGGTTCCAGCTTTAGTTAACCGACTACGTTAAATGTTTAACAAACATTTTGTATTTTTTTTGTAACAATCGTTGAATGCCTTTTCTATCGATTTATCGAGTATTTTACTATCGATGTTTTGTGTTTATCGATATTGAATATGGCTATGGACAACATTATTGTTGTATTACATTATTAAGGCTTGTCATGTGATTATATGTCAAACAAGGTCGTTAATAGTTAACGAACACTATTATATAGAGAAAAAAATATAGAGAACATTTTTCATAATTTTATATATGTAATTTTGGTATAACATAAAATTTATTTTTAATATTAATGAATGTTTAAAATTATTTGAAATGTACACAGGTATTTTAAAAAGAATCTCCAATATTTACAAATTGATATTTAAAAATTATTTTTGTATAAGAAAAATGTTTTAACATTATATTAAATATATTATATAAAATATTGGTGCTGTTTAAATGTGACTTGCTTTTGAATTAATATACGAATGTTGTGATAACTCTGTATTAGTTGAATATACATTTTGGTTTAATAAATATAATAATTTAATTGTATATTGCGTTTCATTGTTGATGTTTTATAAGGAACATGCGCTGCGTGGGTGCACGCTGACAACAATCACATAAAACATATTGCCATCTCAGGTTTTTCAATGAGAAAGATAGAGACACCATGTATCGCGTCATGATTTTACGTCAGTGGAAACCCACGGTCAATCTGTCCATAGAGATCGGCATCCATTAGTTACTTTTTCGGTGTCTTCTTGGAAAAGAGTTCAACAAAAAAAAACCCTAGTACCTTAAAAATAAAATTCAAAATTTAGTACAAGAAATATCGTCTAACGCGGTTAAAGAACTTTTCACAACAAAAATCGTGCCTAAAATCTATGTTGATCGCATTTTTATTTTCCGCTGATAGTCGTCCCTTGCTGGACGTGGGCTACCCCTATTGATCGCCACAAAGCTCGGTTCCCTGCCAAGACTAAAAGTGCAACGTACAAATATCATTCAAGGACATGGAGAAGTCGATGACTATTTTCACTAGAGTGAAACTGGCTGATGAATTTGAAGATACTGTCCAGATTATGAAGTGGACTAAAGTCGAAAAATTGATCTATGCATGCTGTTGTTTCATACTCTTATTAAATTATAAAGGTCTAAAGTGTTTTTCCCACAAGACGAATCGACGAGATTGCAGAAGATTGCTGGAGTCCACTGGATGCTCGCATTACTAACGATCAATCCATTAGATTTGATTAAGTAGACTAACAGCGGCTATCGCGAAGGAATGAATGTTATAAGCAGAATACTCCTGTGTAGATTTAAAATAAACTTTTTCATGTGTCATCGAAGTATTTTAAAATAAATCTAGAGTCCACAATCTTCCTGAAAACGCAGATGATGAAAGCCTGTTTTTGTAGACTTCACGTATCTACTATGTTCGCGTATCAACTGTGCTCCGCCTATCTGCAACCGCTCTAATGGGGACGGTACGCGCATCTTCATATGAAACACGCACGCTCCACAATCCCCTGGCCGCAGAGTAGTACTTTTATATGCATGGATTGCTCCTTGCGAACGTTGAGCGAACATGTGGCTAACGCAGCATATTTTTTTTGTCGAAGACTACAGAAAACCTCCCCGCATTTGGGAATCTGACATTTACAAGAAAATACGTCCGAATTCATTGATGTTCGAACTCAAGTCTTAGGAATTAAGTGATCATTATAGATACTCCATTTATCTGAGTGTGGAGTACGGTAACGTAAAAAAACCGAATTTACAAGACTTTCTTTCGAAGACAATAGAAGTACGATTTTACTTACGTACCTTACAGTGTGCTAGGTTGGTTGAATTATTCCGAAAGACGTTTTATACTTCAGATGGCGCACAATAACCAACCCTATAAACGTAGCCTTAGTTTTGTTCTACAATCGACTTCGCATCCAAATTTATGAAGCTAAATTATCACCAATAGTCCCAAACCTGATTGATTCACATGAGAATTTAAGCTTCCAAGAAATCAACTTCACATTACAATATTTTTTTCTTTTTTCAGACTCGTATGTTAATTTTAATTTAATATTTTAATGCGAGTATCGGAACATATTTGTTATCTGTGAGTGTTAAGTGATATCACTTGACTTGTAAATTTTGATAACGTCGAAATAAATAAATGAATTACATTTAATTTAAACTTTTGAAAATGACAATTATCGGTCTCACTTGAGTGCAGTCTTTGCTTTTTGTGTGTAGTTCGTGTGAGTAGTAATTTTGTGTAATGGAAAGGCCTGCGAACAGTGCTAACGAAATGAGTCGCCGTGCCGGAGAATTTTTAAGACGTGTAAACAGACTAACCGATGGACCAATGACTAGAAAAAAACTAGTAATATTACTTCTAATTGTCATATTCTTAATTCTCTACGTAGGCCCCACATTAATGAACTGGCTTTTTGAGTCTGAGAGCTCGGCAGTTAGCAATCAAATATTATGTCAAAGGAACTTTATAAACCCTTTTCAAGAAGCGCTAAGAGACTACGACGCGTATTTGAGACAGGAGACCGCCGCTACATTAACTTCTTCACCACATAACTACGTGCCTTATGTTGGCAATGGATTCCTGGGAATAGCTCTGGAGCATGATTCCCATTTAAATATAAAACACGGCAGGACTTTGGCATTACCAGTGTACTATCACCCTTTGTACGTTGTCGATGATTATGACATGAAGGAGGTCACTCTTGTTGACTACAAGAAAGGTATAGTCCATAGATATCAATGCGGCAACTCTGGGTTACAAATATCTTACCAGTATTATGCACATCGGACTATGCCCTCTCTCTTTGTCCAAGAGATTCTCGTGAATAATCCAACAAATGCTGGTAAAACCGTACACTTATCGAGCCCTAGGGTTTCCGATTGGCCTACTTCAGTTAAACAGATAGTTAAGCTTCACCAAGGAGTCGATACAAAGGAGTATGAGGTTGTCACAGGTATGGTACCTGTACCAGACAGTGATAAGATTCTTGCGGTCGCCATAGTTTGTAGAAAACTAGGTAATGTTATTCAAGTGGATGCAAGAGATGGTACAGATATCATGATATTAACCACAGTTCAGTACAGCAAGCCGATCAAACAGGCTGATTATGCTAAACATAAGGATATTGTAGAGAAAAAGGCTATTGAAGAAATGGAGAAAGTTATTGCTCTATCTGGAGATAGAACTTCTGTAAGAAGCTTGAGAGAGAGTCACACTCGAGTGTGGCAAGGCTTGTGGTATACTGGATTTTATATCTCTGAATCAAAGGCAGAGGGAGTGATCAATGGAGATCGCATAAATGCAACTATATATGCAATTCTATCTCAGGTTAGAAGTTATGAGCATGAGGAAAACATTAAAGCTACAACCAGATCAGATATCTTACGCTCATTAACCTACTCCGAAAGTTGTTACGAAGGTTATTCAACATTGGATGCCCTCAATTTATGGAAGCCACTTAACAATTTGGCAAATTTGAACAATGTTGCAAGTATTTGGTTGCTAACTTTGGAAAAACAAGGCTGCCATAATTTACTAAGAGCGGGAGCTAGTGGAGTAAATCAGGCTATGGTACTGAGCTTCGGTAGCTTAAGATTCAGCAAACAGCATTTGGAATACAATATACATCCATCAAAGCTACACAGAGACTTTCTTTTCCGACGCATCAACTATGGTAATATGACCCATGTAAACATCAGTGTAATAGTGCAGGAAGATAACAAGGCAGCTATCTTTGTGGCCTTAGACCGTTCAGATAAGACTTACTATGCTTGTGATGCAGGCTGCCTCGATTCGCCGGTGCAGTTGGGTCCGTACCGAAAGTACTTCCCAGTGAAATTAACTGAACCATTGACAGCTATATTGTATATAACGGCTGACAAACAACACATGGAGGACTTGAGGCATGCTATACACGTAAGAGAAGTGGTTGAGGCACCTGCTCATGAGCACCATGTCATAGCCCTGCATAAGCATGGCCACAGCTTGGGTGGGTTAAATCCATTGTTTTGGGTTTCGATAATTGTTCTAATTGTAATGTTCCATTTGTTCCTATGTAGAATAATAATGAATGAGTTCTGTGACAATAGTGTAAGTTACAAGAGACTTTATAACAAAGCTTGAAATTATTATTTTAAAGAGCTTTGGCAGTTTTAGTGCATTGTGACTGGACATTATTGCCGCACATGTAAGCTTCCAACTTAGTTTCAAGGAGAATAAACCGTGTATTATTTGTCAGTCACCCTCCATCAGTATTATTGGCTGATTCTAGAATTGATCGTTCATCATATTGTGTTTCCAACTCAGCCTTTATATTTGGTGTATGCTACATATGTATGCTATATAGATTATATATTTGTCTTATATAATATACTTAATAAACTTTTGCAAGAAAGCAATTCCTAAGTGTTAAGATTAATGCAGTTGTATATTGTTTTTTTTGCATACAAATGTTTTAAATAGTTATGAGAAGAATGTTTTGTTTGGTCACACACAGTTGAATGTAGGAAAAAATATTTTATTACTGAAAATAAAACCTTTTTTTGTGCATATATTCTTTATTGTAGAAAAGGTTCAGATTGTGAACACTAATTGGGTTTGTACAATACTGTAACTTTGCCATAAAATAACAGGCATGCTATTGTCTGTGAAACATAACCATTGATATGAAAACATAATAAAGTATATTGTGAACCATTGGTTTGAGCTTGGCTATGACTACATAATTAAAATGCTTAGTGACACCAAAAGAAGGGATTTTATCATATCTTTTTTACAGCCAAAATGACCATGTCAATTATGACAAGCATATGTTTTGCTTATCACGCAAGCTGCAAGCTAGATAAATATAATGACACTAACGTCATACTCTTCTTTTTTATTTTTGGCACGTGCGGTTTGTGCTTTAGCCAGCGTCAAATAATAAACGTCACTTTCATAAAAAATTCTAAGTCTTGTTGTATACCAATGACCATCCATTATTTATTAATTTTAAGATCGATGTCAGGTGTAATAAACATTTTAACTTTTCGTTATTGTGTTCTAATACTGAAAAATTAATTATGACATAGAATATTCTATTTGCTATATGTTTTGTCATCATCAAACGTATTGTAAAATGTATAATTTTATTGTACTGTTTATTTATTTAAACAGGTGACATTCTCATACTATCATTTCGAAAGAGCATTATTCATTTCTTATATTTCCAATTAATTAATTTTCAGACTGAAGTTTTAGAATTCATCATAGTTTGTAAATCATATGTGCATATATGTTGGAAGATATATATCTTGAATTTTTTCCAATCCTTACCTTGAGTTCGCACTGTCGAAACATTCATCTATCGTTTATTGTTCGATTATTGACAAAAAACTGGGATCAGAACATTTTTATGTGTATGTGTCGGCAGTGCGAACTCACCGTTATAGTCACAAGCTATTTCTATTTTAAGCTTATTTATTTGTAACCTAATCGTAGTTATATTGAAGTGCTGTCACTTTAGCTACCGCACAAATATTATACAGTGATATCCATTTGAAACAAGTTGAAAAACAAAATCAGATATGGTGTACTAGTTAGTGTCCGGCTCGAAGGACCAAATGAACGATGTCATACTTCGTCCAGTAATGTCAGGCAGTATCGGAAGGATATCGATGTCAGGGGGGCGGAGCGATGTGTCAGATACTGCGGAGCGTCTTTATTACACTGATTTAAAACTACATTGTCAAATCTAGGCCGCACGCGTCAGCATTATACGCCGCGGACAAGCAAACCATTATACACTAACTTGTACATATAGTCTGCTAAGTAACTCATTTGATCCATATTAATACATTGTATTGAATTCTATTATTAAAAACTGTTATAAAATTCTTACATTTAACGATGGTAGCTGAACACTTTGGTTTTGTGCGGCAGTTTTATTTTTTAACTCACGCGACCGGAGTTCTGTACGATTAGTGCTACCGCGACTAGCGCAAGTCGCGGTCGGTAAAGCGTCGTGAAAACGTTTTCAATCTTTTACATTCTGCATTCTGGGCCGTGGGCCCGTAACCCCGGCGAACGGGTGAAAATCGTTTTGTGAGTTCTTTTTTACTTATACATAAAAGATTTCAGTTGTCCAAATACGCTGAAACATTTCAACTCAACCTAGGGTACCTCTGGGTGTTCCTTCGTGGATTCTAGGTCTTCATCCATTAAAAAAAATATTTTTTGTCGTTTTTTTAAATTATTTTTTTACAATGACTTGGCGTATTGTTTTAGTTTGCCTACAAAATATAAGTTAAACTATCGATTTCCAGTCCGACTTGTAACAATTATTTACACAAAGTCTATTGCGTATCACATTAGGAACTTAAGATCCAACGATATCTCTGTTTACCCCAATTGAATTAAAATATAATGTTATCATCATTAAATACAATATTGTTTCTGTGAATGTGTCCCTTGTATCTTAATCAGATTAAAATGTCCGCAAATTGAATGCAATTGATAATAACCTATTGTTTTTGGAATTACGATATGTCAATCGATCAGCTGTGAAACTGTCACTGTCGGAGCATTCATTATGAAAGTATAAGTACATTTGATAAATAATACAGTGGTACCTAAATTCGTGTGAGTAAAAGAAAACCACAGACAAGAGCAGCTCTTAAATTGATGATGAAAAATATGTATTGTAGGTGTATGACAGGGGTGCTAAACATTTGTATTCTAAGCGACCCGCACCGACATCACACGAGAAATTTCTCTCAAACTCTCATCCACTACCTTGAATGAATTTAAAAAAAAAAAATTGTGCTCCCTTCTAAATAACAGAAATCTCTGTGCAATTTCAAGTAGTTTGGGCTGTGCGTTGATATATCTGTCTGTCAGTTTGTTCTTTAAAATATATAGATAGATTATATTAAATGTATCGCTTTACTTGCTATCACAACATAGTTAAAATAAGTAAGTAATTTGGTCCACTTTGATCGTGGTCGTACTTATCTACTTCTAATTGTGTTCTAAAATTTGTGCTCTAGCTACGATTATTGCGATCACTATTTTAGAGGGAATGACAGAAATTTATGGAGAACCATTTGTTGGTTACCCCTGGCTATTTAATTTTATTTGGTTTTATAGTTCCATTTCATCGCGTTTAAATGAGATGCGTAACAAAACTTACTAAGGACTGAAGTTCATTAAAAAAAGGAATAGAGTATTCCAAAACATACAGTGAAATATTAAATTCGTTCGAAATCACAAATATTGTGTACCGATATTAGTTGTTCACAATATTTGTGACTTTGTTTTTCAAGTTCTTTAATGTTTAATCCAAAAAAAAATGAAAAAATAATTTATTTTGTCATAGAATGTAAATATTTCATTTATGTTTATATATAAAGAAGAATTGTTAAATAATGTGGTGTATATTTTTTAAATAAAGCGAAGTTGTACGTTACAAGTTGCAGTTTTATTGACCGGGTGTAACCCAAAATTTGTCATTACAATACGAATCAATATCGTAAAAAAGTACAAACGCACTCGTCAAAATTGCGCGTAGTCTGCGCGCACAAAAAACGTGTGCAAAAGCCCTAAGTGAAGTCACACCTCCGAAACGTACGGCGCCGATACTTCAGCGACTGATTTATGGGTCGCAGTATTCGGTTGGAATGACGCACACAACGCGCCGTACAGTCGGTTCTCACGACGGCTCTGGCGTTTAGTTCAGCGGATCACACGGAAAATTACGTGGCGTATGTATCAGTTCGTGTAGTAAGTTTGTGAATTGTCCAGTCCAAGGGACCGCTAAATACAATGAGGATCCAAGGTCAATTTAAAATTTTAAACATACAGATCATAAAGACACTGCGAACGTATTCAACCGTACGTTCAGCGCCGTACGTCGCAGGTGTTTCGCTATAATAAATCAAATATACATTTGATGTTCAATTCTTGACAAAAAAAAACTAAGATACAGGTTATGTGAATGTTGCCGCAGTACGAGCTATTATCACAGAGGTGCTAAACATACATTACTCGAATAAACGTAGAGTCAAATGATTAAACAACCTGCAACCTGCTAGTATATAAGGTTGTCTTAAAAAATAATTATATTTTATATAACAATACTATAAGATCAAGGTATCCAAAAACTTACTACCGTTCTCCTCGCGCTTTTTCTTAAGTATATGTTTCTCTTTCCTAAATAAAGATAGTGTTGATGGGCGTCGGTGATCACTTACCTTAAGGCAATGTTGAATGTCCCCCTTCTCACATAAAAAAATACTTCGATTCTATTGAGGTATCCAGAAACTTAGTACCATTCCCCTTCTTACATAAAGAATAGCGAACTAGCAACCCACTTGAGATTTGCAGCGTTTATTAAGTGAACGCCTTTCTGATTTGATTTCTTTTTAAAAACAAATATAATCAGCAATATCTGCCAACGTCTTTTATGACGGATTTAAGTAACGTTTTTATTAAATCATAGAACATAGGTAGGGCCTCGGGCATCAGGATCTCATCTCGATTAAATCAAACACAAAATGATTTCTCTATAAATATATTTACAAAATTTAGCATAAAAATATTGTTCTATAAGGCACGTGTACACAGGTCGTCGTTATCATCACATCAACATCACTGACTGCGCACGCGGCGCGCGGCCGCAGATAACAATGAAATACAATCAACTTTGTCGTTCAAATTCAAGATGGCGGTGTTTTCTACATCCGCCATCTTAGCGATGGGCGGAGGCAATCTAAAGCAAGCCATGGTGGTTAGTTTGGACGCAAAAGCCTTTGATTGGGTCTGGCATAAAGTGCTTCCGTCAAAGCTGGTTCCCTTTGGGCTTCCTGAGATGTTATGCGAATGGATTACCAGCTTTCTTGGGGATAAGCATCAAAGTTGTCGACGGTGCATGCTCGGACCCCAAAGCTATTAACGCTGGTGTACCTGGGCTGTGTACTGTCTCCTACCCTGTATATGCCGCCGCCAATGATAGCTGGTATAAACTTGTGTCTGAACTACTGAGGGATGTCTCGGATTGGGGTCGACAAAATCTTGTCCATTTCAACCTCAAAAAGACCCAAGTTTGCGCCTTTTCCGCTTGAAAACAACCCTTTGTTATCACATAACTTCGAGAACACCTGGACGCCTTAGCTAGTATCGGTCGGTCTTGGCGTGCTCGGTAGAGCGAAGCGGTATTTCTCGCCCTCCCACCGCGTGCAGCTGTACAAGGTGCAAGTTCGGCCGCACATGGAATACTGCTCGCATCTCTGGATTGAAGCTTCCCAATACCAGCTTCTTCAATTTGACCGCATACAACGGAGAGCGACTCGAATCGTCAACGACTAAGCTCGGTGGATATCCAAAAGTTGATTGTATTTCCGTGTAAAAAATCTGTTATAGGTTTTTACAAAATTTCATTGTTAGTAAAAAAAATATAAGGTACTTAAACAGAATGTTCAGATACATAACATTTGTACGTTGTACATATTGCTCGACAAGAGTGCGTCACTCAATTTATATATTATGTCACCGACCGATTGTAAGAGCAGGCACTTTATAATCGGGCTAGGCAAATTCTAAACGGTCGGCACATTGTCAGTTTAACGAGTTATTGAGAATGTGCCGTTTCTTTTCTAGGCACTTTACAAAGAGGCGACGTAAGGCAGGCGCATATTTATCCAATAGACATGAATGTCTTTGTCTACAAAACGAGCTTCGAGCGCTGATTGGTCGCAACTTGAGACCCTCTTTTTTGATTCGTTGCTAGTCATCCTTTAGTCAGTCGCTAAACGTAAACAAATAAATGTGATTCTATTTTCAATTATTTTCGTAGTTTGTTATTTATAAGTTTAGTACTAATGGTACGAAAGTAATTGAAAAGAAGTAGACGAGTTTCGACCAATCAGCGCGCACGTTTCGTTTTTTATTTTTATCGTATTCACAATATGCGTACCGTACTTCGCCCCATTACAAAATGACTGGAAATGAAACGTCGTATTATCAATGATTCGTTCAAATAAGAATGTGACGACCGTTTAGAATTTGCCTAGCCCAATTATAAAGCGTCTGCTCTGACAATCGGTCGGCGACATATACAATACAAAATATAAAACTAGTTTAAAAAATAACACAAATATACGGCGAGACTTTACACGTATATATATATATATGTATGTACTATTTATATAAAAAAATATGAGACATTTAGAAGCGAAACTAACAATATACTTTCTTCATACACATATTTCGGTTGGAAAAAGTTTTCGATACATGTTTTAAAAAATGTTTTCCAACAAAATATCTACTAAACTGGTTTTGATTTTACTCGTTAATGTACTTTTTGTAAATTGTACTAAAAAGATTTTTTAAACTAGCTTTGGTCGTAATCGATGTTCGTCGTGAGAGATAACTTGACAATGGCAAAGTTGCCATGTCATAGACATTTAAAACTTTTTTTAAAATGAGAGGTTTTGTTTAAAACATTAATAATGTAAAAAAAAGTAATTTCTACACAAATCTTAAGAGCCTATCGTAACCAAACTTTTAAAAATGTAAATAAATCGCCAGCGATATAAATTTAGTATGCACATACAAAAATAATGTATATTTAGTTTGTCTCACTTCATTCGCATATAATTTCATCTATATATTTGGAAGCATTTAAAAACAATAAAAACTAATTATTTCTATCTAGTTATTTATACTTCGTACATTAATTCCGTTTGAGATATATTCTTGTCAGATATCAAAAGAAAAAGTAACTAAAAGAAAATTTACTAGAAAAAGTTACATATACATCTTGCAGGCTACCAGATGGTGTTTTTACCTAAAATATATTTTAAACATGAGCTGTTTTGTCCCTATTTTATTAAATTATCCGGTTCGAAGGACCATATACAAACTGACATTAAATACGATTTTTTATTAGCTAGATATGTAATTTACCATTTATAATGAATTTTAATTAAGTGAAGCAGTTTTAATTTCAATTAGATGAACTTTAAATAGAATTTGTAGACAGATTTGTTTTAAACAATGAACAATTGTTTTAGAAACTAACTAGTAACTTATTTTCTATGTATTGAGTAGGAACACAATTATTATAATTATGTAAAAAATATTGATAGTGAAGGCAATGTATAGGAATAAAGACTATTTGTATGAAACAACGAACCAATCAGTCATGTTTACTTTAACAAGTGATTTTTTTGTCTTTCTTTGATCTATTTCGGGAAAAATAATGAATATGTCTTAGTCCAGTTTATTACAATTATAATGGATTCATAAAACATATCCAGAGTTATAATTGAACATCGAAAAAGTTTTTTTTTTTATTTAATTTAACTGTATTACAATAATTGTATAATATTCAGTTTGTGCATATTTAAAATGATTTTGTTCAATACTAGTATGCATCAACTATTAAAATTAACCGACTACCGTTTGTTTGTATCACACTAAATTATTAATACCGGGGTCAATTATTTGACAGAAGATGAAAGTTCATAACACCGAATAACTACTCAGCTGTCAAAAGTCAAATTACTTTTTCTATAGTAACTGAAATTGATTTGACATGTTACTTGACAGGAGTGTTAGTTAAAAAATTTGACAATCCTTCCAGAAAGCGGGCGTTAGTTATTAAAGATATA
>JWHW01037674.1:53257-78364 GCA_000931545.1 Papilio glaucus | reverse complement strand
GCTCGACGGCACGGTCGAACACTGTAATAATGTATACCAATGCAAAATCATTTCTGGATCATAGCTCTTTTGAAAAACCTCCATAGATCTTAATCATGAAAGAAAAATGGCATCCACTAGCTACACGTTAGCCTTCCCCAATTTATACATCGTTCCCTTGTCGCTCTTGTCCGTGGTCTACCGCTATCTTGACTAGATCTTCAACCCATCTTGTGGAAGGGCTACATGTGCGGTTCTTCACATGACCGCCGTTCTAGCGCCTTTGGCTTTGTCTACCATTCGTCCAGACTCCGAGCATTGCCCTTTCTATGATTCTCAAGAAAACATTTAGTATCTGTTATAATACACAACTTTTTTTAATTTACGACCTTCTCTTATAAGACTACTCACCGGGGGCAGCGAGCCAGTGGAGGATGTACTGAGGAAGTTAATAAGCTTCTCCTTAGCGTGCTTCTCCGCGAGCCTGGCGTTAGTCAGTTCCGCGCGCAGGCGCTCCGCCTCAGCCGCGCGCTTCTCCGACTCCTCCACCAGGCGCGCCGTCAGGAACTCCGCCTCGCGCGTCTTACGCTCCAAGTGCACCTGGAAAGCCATCATGTTATCAATTACCAATAGGTCCATAGACAGTTTATATCCGACTCGAAGGACCATAATTGAAAACTTACAGAATCGTAATATAGTAACTTTCTAAGATAAGTTTTTAACCAAATGTTTAGTAAACGCTACCCATGGACATCCGCAACAAGCAAATGTGTTGCAGATGAGTTGCCTACCTTTAATGGACAGAGGAGGGCATAGACAGGAATAAGGATATTTCCTTTTCCCCGTTAACACCCTCCCCATCTAATCCTCTTCCCGTTCCCATCCTATTCTTATGAGGAAAAGGTGGGAAGGGGAAGAAGACTGAAATTAGGCCTCCGGCACCTCACTCATCAGACGAAACGCAGAATACTTCTACTTCACGCCTGTTTTCTGTGAGGTCGTGGTATTTCACCGGTCGAGCCGGCCCATTCGTGCAACAGATGTTGTTGTTGCGTGCTCTACCACTGTTAAAAAGTTTGATATGTAGGTGTTTTATGCGACTATTCTTTGTTGTAGCTTTCATAATTAAGTACATAGTAATAATTTTTAAAAATAAATATACTATAACTATAATAAAAATAAGACTTAATGGATCTAAATATACATAAAATATGAATTATATGTGAAACCTTTTCTTCTTCAGTCTTGATAGCGGACAGCCGCAGCCTCGCGTTCTCCCTCTCCACATCGGCCGCCTTCTGCGCCAGGAGTGACGCTTCCTCCTCAGCCACTCTCCCCTTCTCTGCCAACAGCTCTGCCGTCTCTTCTGAACGACGCTAAAACGTTACACTATACAATAAAATTATAAAACTCTACATAATACACAAAGAAGGCCACATAAAATGTGATTTGGAAATTCAAACATCAAACGGAAGCTTTTAAACCAAGTTTAGTGTTCATATTTAATGATAGAGATCAAAATATTATTATTTTTATGAACATAAACCTATTCTTTAAAACGCTACTCGCTTAAAACCTAGAGACTTGTACAAATATAAAAGGAGTGTTCCACATCACTCCTATCTCCCTGTTTATGTCATATCAGCAATATAGTCACCAGGGCGTCGTTGGCGAGCCGTATCTCCTCCTGGTACTGGAGGAGGCGCTGCTCCATCGCCGTCCTCTCCCTCTCCGCCGCCTCACGCAGCTGCTTCTCCCTCGCTAACTTGTTGCGCTCTATCTGACGACGCTGAAAACAAATCATATATTATTACTACCTGTGCCCCGTGGTTTTACTCGTCTTACCAAATGAGTCGCAGATACATTGCCTACCTTTAATGGAAAGAGGATAGACAGGAACAAAGATATTTCCTTTGCGGGATGCAAATGCTCTACACCATCCACATCCACCACCAGACAAAAGCCTTGAAACATTGTTGTTTGAACTCATTTACTTATAATGTTTTTTATAGAAGCAAAGGGCAAATGAGGCATCTGTCACCCACACCGATAGCTGCTAAATCCAGCACCTAGGCCCCTAGATTACATTAGGGACCTAGAATTTTTTACTTTTAGCTCAAGATCACTCGGATCGCGAGCCCTGTATCAGATGAAGCTGTAAGAACCGTCAATAAGGTTACCAGCAACGACATCTCCGAAAATTAGTAAAAATTAGAGGCATCGACAACATCGTCAATTCCTTTTTTACAAGAAAATTAATGAATGAAACGAACGAATGAAGGAAAATTAATGGGACGGAAATTAAGCTCACAAATCAGATTTAACATAGAATACTTCTATTTAACTACTGTATTCTGTGAGGTTATGGTATTTCACCAGTCTACCAGGCCCATTCGTTTTGTTGTTGCGAGCTCTACCACTGTGTAAATACAGAAAGTGACCAATAGGATTAGCGGACGGAAGTCCAAGAAAGATACCTGTTATATGTACAAAACTTATATAGAAACAGTAAGTATAAGAGATATAGCTATAAGTCAAATTCACCTGTTTCTCCTCTTTCGCTTGCGCCTTCATCTGCTGTACCTCCATGGTGTCTGGTTTCCTCCGCCGCATGTATAAATCATGGTTTCCGATACACAGGTCTAGTATCTGGAATACCACATTGATTTGTCACCTATAGTCTAGATTTGTTATTGGTACTAACGACTTGGCTTAGCAAAGTACCCAAATGATATAAACGTTAGCCTGAGCTAAGACAAAGATCTACTTTTCTATTGTGGATTCGAAAGCGTTCACAATTAATCAGATAATATTATCATGTATGGCAACATTGTATTTTCTATAGCCTGACATTGTTTTAATAATAACAATTATTTAGATGTTTTATATTTAAAAGTGGAATCAAGAACTAAAAAAAAAACTTCATTCGAAGCCATTAAAAAGTTAAACAAATTATGTATATACTAATTTATACTAATAATAATTTTGGACAAACAATAATTCAGTTTAAGATGAAAATAAACAGGAAGACGAGTTTGTACGTACCAATTTATTCATACCCTTGGGAGAGAAGAAGATGAAGTTGGTGACGCTCTTGTCAACAAACTTGATGACAAACTTCTTGTCGTCAAAGGAGATGTGCTTGATCTCAGACCAAGGGAAGGTGGTCTTGGGGGTCAGCTTGTTGTCTTTCTCGTAGATGTTCAGACCGAGAGCTGTCACGCCTAAGTACAGATCTGTCTCCTTTTTATTCTGGAACATTCACAAGTGGCAATAGTTTTTCATTCACCCTTCTCTTGAAGATACCTTGCATGTAGATGGGAAACTAGATGCTGGCAACTTGTGCCAATAATTTGCCATACACACAATAAACATAGATCACACACATAAAACACTTCGTTCGAACCTACATCACCTATATATTGATGGTAGGCAAATTAAATCATGTATTAAACCTTGTTTTATAACAAGATGTGATTTTTGTAAACAAAGGTTTTTAAATGAAAATTCGTGAATTCCAAAATATTTTCGAAAAACAACTTTCACTCATTAACTATCAATATTAAACAATTTCCCTTCACTTTATCTCACAATTTCCACAAAATTACAACATTACCGATGAAAGTATAAAAAGTGTAATGGCCGCCATGTATGGTAAATGTTTGTTTGTAATAATATCAATAGTAAGTCATCTGTGCTCTACTCACATTGATAGCAAAGTAATTGACACCATACATGTCCAGATCTTGAGCTATTTTCAAATACTCCATCTCCGCTTCGTCCCTCGACATTCCCTTGTGGTCGGCATACCTTATAAATAAAACAAAATCAACATATTTCATTGTTTTTCATTTACACTATAAATAGAAATGCTGATTCCATTATTAAAACCTACACGGGTTTATTTGGCAAGCTTTTTTATGGAAGATCAAACAAGAGGTTCATGAGATGTTAAGTGACCACCACAACCTATAAACACCCGTTATAATCAAATTGTATATATACAGGTTGACGCAGCATAGGTAGACCTTACATCAGATGGACTAGTGATTGTTTAAAGATTGCTGGAGTCCACATCCAGTGCACTCCAGCAACCTTGGTGATGGTATTAACCTAACATAAATTGGGAGCTGGTTTTTGGGGGGGAGGCACACATGTATGTCCTGCAGTGGATGACTGTTGGGTGAAGGGATAGAGAAATAATCAAATGAATTACTTTTGGACAGATAAGAGAAAGGAGAGGAGAAAGAGATGGTAACTGGAATTCATCAGATGAAAAGCAGAAGCATAACATTTGTCTAATTCGTGCCAGTTGTGCGACGGATAAAGGACACGCCAAGGTCTTAAATCAACAAAGATATAATTACCATATCTTGATGCGGTCCTCCCACATCTCTGGCGTCATCTGGTACTGGTCGATGACGCGTTGCGGCAGCAGATCCTCACTAGCCAACATGCCTGGCTTGGATGCGCTCTCATCATAGTCTCCATACTGCAATATATCCTCAATTTTAACACTGTGTGTAAACAAGTCCTAGATAAATAAAGTTTGCATTGTATTTTACATTATCAACATACATATGTTGAATTCAAGCACTATTGTAAATAATTTTTCTCCCACTGGCAGGAGGGTATGGAAGGTATGTTTGTATGTGCATTCCATTGTGACCTCCTGTAGCCTATCTGGCTTATTGAATTATGAAGAGTGAGGTGTCAATTTGTATTCTTTCCTGGAGTGTAATAACCCTAGATTCTATAGTCAGTGAGGTTTTTTGATTTTTAAAATTAGCTATGATTGTTAACAATAGAAACAGATTAGAAAATGTTACAACAACTATTCATACAAATAGGTAATGTAAGTTATAGGTGTGTCATTTTTAATAATTGCGAGAAATTAACATTATTTAAACTTTCGTGAGACATATTTTAACACACTAATTAAAACGGCTTTACTCACGCGTGGTAAAAGTGAGTAAAGCCGTTTTAATTAGTGTATTGCGAGCAATTGTTTGTGGACAACATACATGAATTACTTATTGCTGGTGTAGTTGACCATTTTTAATTGAAAAACATTTTTCTTACAAATAAAAACATTACCAAACAGCGGCACAAATTGTGATATATTGATCCCCTGCCAATTTGCAGATCTCAGAAGTGTGGTGAACATAAAGCAATATATTTATATAAGACAATATTTTTAAATATCTTGGACTATATGAGTTATATGAAACAAGAGCAACCTGATACTATACCTTAGCCTGCACAGCGTAACTCGCCAATAGAACTGATGCCTCCGGTGGGCAGTAGATATCCATGCTGAGTATGGCCTGCTTCACCTGGAGGAACAGCAGGTGCTGCGTCACCTCCTGTATCAGTTCTTCCGCCACATCCTCTGGGTACAACTTGCATAATAACATGAACGGAGTGCCTGGCATTTGTGATACACATTGATCTTGGACTGAAAATTTTTAAATCTTACATTAATAAGCAAAACTCCTTTGCTACACCATCTGTTGAATAGATAGATGTGTAGGTGGTGCGTGATAGATGTAAAGGATTGTAACAAGTTGCCAGCATCAGTGTACCTTCAAGAGAAGAGTAAATAGATTCTTTCTAAACTAGTGCATACCATATTTCTTTTCTGTTTATCCTTTTCTCTGTCCGGTAAAGGTAGGTAATGCTTCTGCAACTCAATAGCTTATCAGTGATGCATATGGGTTGGAGTGACTTAATATTGGGTGAAACACTTGCTCGTTTGTTACCTTCTGCTATAAAAAAGCTCCGAAAGATATTACCAAAGTCAATATTAATACTCACCTCTCTTATCTAATTTCAGCCAACTTATGAAGTGTTTTGTATCCTCAAACTGCAGTCCAAAGAACCATGTCTCTCTGAGCCCTATCGTTCTGCATACCAGATCAAATAAGTCCCGACCGGTTGCTCGCCACTACAATAAAACAATTCTTTGTCTAAGGTGGTAGAAGTGATGCTTAAAATGGTTGATAGACTGTTTAATGTAGTATTATAATTGTTAGTTTGTAAATTAAGTTGTAGATTAAGAAATATTAATAGTGTAAACAGTAGCCTTTTAATGGAATGGTTGACTTTATTTTAATATTGAAAAGAAACTTCCCGTAACCATACTAAAAAAACTATACTATATAAATTATTGAAATTAAAGAAATTTTTGGATTTTATTGCATTATGTTTTAATATTTATGTTATTTCAATGTGCAGAGTAAATATAAGAAATCATCATCTAATTGTAAGTAACAATATTTAAATTTTATAAGAACTTTTACAGTTATGGTACAAAATAGCAACAATTAAAGGTTAATATTTAAAAAATATTATTGGCAAACAAGTATGCATACATTTGTTGATTTGAAAGGAATGAGAAATGTGTGCAAGAACTATGTAAATTAGTAAACATATCACAAAACATGCAACTATCCAGAAGATAAAACATTGACTAAAGTTCAAACACCTACATAACTTTTAAATTATTATATCAATTGAAACCATACGGAATATCATTATTAAATAAATTAATAAACAAAGAAGTTTTTTGTTATTAGGAGGAAGTTGTTATCAAAACATTTGCATACTATATTGTTATTGTCAAATAGATAAAGTTCCGGAGAACAACAAACTATACGAACTGTGGCCTCGGGGTCAATCCGTGACTCAGCCGCCTCACTCGCTAATGTATGTTAGCATTTGGAAATTACAACAGTAAACAATAAGGGAATATTCGCGCCTTAACATGAAATCTCACCTCAAGGTTAAATTCTAACTCCGCATCCAAAGTACACACTTTCACTGGAAAAGACTTGGAAGCCTTCTTTCTCCTGAAAGGCGGCATTATTCTTTCACATAATTGCACAGTCAAAAGAAATTTAACAAAACACAAGCTGTAGGTTATGACAAATGTTCCAACATAGTTTCCAGTTGTATGCAATATCTAACGTTTACGTAACGTAGAACCCGTCGAGGAATGCGTGTAATTTCACATTGCGTACTATTTCCAGCCGATATTATTTACAAACAAAAGGAACGTCAATGAAACAAGAATGCGAGGCTGAATGAAAAATTAGTCAGAAAACCAATTACGTTTCGTTATACGTTTTATAAAAAATATTTGCGCCACAGACTATATATATGTCATTCTTAAACGTGACAAAATTGTCCTAGAGTAGACTAGATTGATTATACTCATTATGTAGTACTGTTTTTGTTTAATTAATTTGTAGGTTTTATATGCTCTTTGGTTGACAGCTGACGGTATGTATACTGAAAAATGACCTAAAGGTCTGTGTTACCAGGTCAGAAAAATAAATTTAAAAAAAAAGTATACTGAAAACGCGATGCTGTCAATGTCATTTTGAAAAACTCAAAGCAAACGAAGCAAACACGTGCTAGAATCTTGGAATAATATTAACATCAAACAATAAATCAAAATGGGAAAGTTTAGATCTAAACTGAAAGGAAAAACGAAGGGGAAAAGATGGCAAAAAGGACAATCATCAAATTCAAATCCGAAGACACAAAAATACAGAGAAATGGCTAAATCCCGGTTCTTTCAGGAGAATCTTGGTATGGTTAATTCAAATAATATCTTATTGTTATATGTGCACTTTATTTAGGGCTTGGTTTATGAGGTGCTCATGCGGCTTTATAAAGTATAGTATATCCTACCTATTTTTAAAAGTTTAATTTTATACAAGAACGGAAATCGAATCAGAAAAAAGGAAATTCATATTATAGTGCTTATTTTTCTATAACCCGTATTGCGTGTATACATATATGTATACCTGTGATATGAGTTGGGCAAATAGCAAAAAAAAAATGGAACAGGGACCAACACTTCTAATGGAATGTCACCAATATGCAATTCATGGGTCGTTAGGTTTCATTAAAATCCAAGTTATCTGGTCATGTTTATTTAACAAGAAGTTTTTGCATGTGTCGGCTGTTTTTTTAAATATTCTTTTCACATTTATTAGACAAGGTACCCATACTTGTTGTGGAAGATTTTGAAAGTTTCTCAGATAGAGAAGTAAAATGTGATGCCATGTTAGTAAGTATTGATGACCTAGAACTTTAATGTTAAAAAATAAAAAGAACAAAACTTTAATGTAAAAAAATGCTTATGAAGTTACATAAGCATTTTTTTTAAATTTGCATAAAAGTGTTTTGTCATTGATATTTTATTATCGCTGTCTCAGGAAGTACCGGTTTAACACAACAGGCTGTATTGAAACATGATGCTATGATGACATATGGACACAGTACTGGCAAACACAAATCAGATTTAGAGAATGAGCTGGCCATAGCAAAGGACTTTGAGAGCATGTCAATGAGGACCGGAGATGAGGGTTCAGAGACAGAGTACTCTGGTTCTATGAGATCGGGCACATTCAGGACATTCCAAACCTTTGCATCTGACTGGAGTCAATGTTCAAATGTCAGCTTCAGCAAGTAAGTGTACCTGATATATGTTCATTTGTTATTTTCAGTGTTAGATAAAGCAGCAGGTCTTTCTTTGAAAGCAGCTTGAACAAAGTATATTTTGGGTTAGGCAAGGAAACAAGGTGTCATCGCAAAGGTACAAAGAATCATCTTTCTTGATCTCTCAATGATACTGTGAACACCCTCTGTCCAATAAAGGTAAATAAAATAGAAAGTCTTGTAAGTCAAATAATATTTTACTCCTTACAGGTTACTAAATCGGTTTGATTCCAACAATGCTGTCCATAAGGATATGCTTGCTGTCTTAGCGGCCGTTACTGAGGTCATTAAGGAACAGGGCGGCAAGGAGTCCTCTACAGAATACTTTGCTGCATTGGTATTTTTATTTCAATAATAATAAATTGTAGTTCATAAAAATTTTAAGATTTTGTTTTGTATTATTTTTTTGTATAAACACTTACATTTAAGCAGATAAATGTGCCCAAAGGGAGGTCTCTCCCCTTCCTCTTGATCTAAGGGACCATTATTTTTAAACTTTACTTTAAAACTTCTTACAGATGCAGACCCTCAAAGCATCAGAGGATGAGAACAGTCTAGTGGCAACCTTGTCACTTTTATCAATGGGCATTAAGTCTGTACCCCAGGCGGTTCTTCGGAAACAGTTTTCAGATTCCGCATCAATATTTATGGAGCTCTTAGAGAAGAACTCTCAGAGTGAAAATGGTACACTATTGCGCAGTACCATTGGATGTCTGTCTGTATTGCTCAGAGCCCAGGAGTATGCTCTGTGGGGAGACTCATCCACTATGAAAGTATTTGACTCTGTGCTAGCTTTTGTGCTGCATTCGAAACCTAAGGTAAGTAATTTACATGTAATAATATTTCGAAAAATTATAAATCTAAACTACTACTAATTTTTCAATTGTTGATAACACATATATTGATACCAAAATACAATACATATTCAACCCCATATCTTTTACACCCCTACAACCATCCACATACAACCACTATAGCGACACAAGGAGATATAGTGGCTACCCACAATCATCAATCACTCTGTCATGTGTACTTTTGACTAAAAAGTGAAATATAGGGATGGCATGTCAATTTTTATGAATATAATAGATAATAAGAGGTGAAAATGTGTGCAGAAGAAATGTTGGCTCATGTTTGTCAATATACTGTATTTCCAAATTGCAACAGAAGCCTATTGTTTATAGTTCTTGCATTTAAAACTTATTAATGCTATTAGTATTTGAAATTTTAATATCAACTTCTTGCATTTGGAAGGAAAAGGATGCTCCGTAACTTACTCTTGAATTTTTTGCATATGTAATTGAGCATAGAAAGTAATATATATATATATAGGGCGAAAACGTTGGGATACCCAATAAGACATGACAATTTTATAAACAATTATAGTAGGCCTAAAGAAGGGAAGAGGAAGAGAGGAAGTCTGAGATGATAATGCAATAAATAAAGCAGAAAGTAACAAGCACTGGAGACTGTTCCACTGACATCAGAAGAGATATTATATTACTGAATGTAACACATCCAATGTTTATTTTACTTGCCTACCATCTAAAACGTTATAAATATCAAGATTGTATACGTCATTATAGGTTCGAAAGGCGGCGCAACACTCGGTCACTGCTATCCTGCGCGGCAGTTGTTTCATGTTGCCTTCAGAAGATGAAAAATCTAAGGTAATTTTGTATTTATAAAATGTTTTCTTTTACATCATTTTATATAAACTCAATTTAGTACAATTTGACGATAACAGTACAATTTGACGGTAACAGTATACCTTATAGTAAACAATGTAAGTTTCCACTGACCTGCGAAGGCATTGCAAAATTTTGCTGGAAAGTTTCCCCTTTCTACCACCATCCTTTAGACATAGCTGACATTAAGTTATTGTTTCATGATAATTAACTAGTTCACATTTTGTTTGGTTTATAATACTAAAATGTACAAACTTCAACTGCATTGTGGAATTAGGTATCTGTCCCGAGCAGTATTTCAAAACCAATACGACCGAATCTTTCAAGAGAATATGAGTACATTTCCTTAAATGCTGGCAATGCGTCTGCAGTACCTCTTGTGTGTGATATTCATGTGCATCGTTGATCGCTTAATACTACGCGAGCCGCTCGTTTAAGCATATAAAAGAAAACCTACCAGATTAATGGCATACTAAAGAAAAGCGACAGAGTATCCATAACCTATGAGAATATATGGGTAGATGTATAAACAAAGCATAAAAACATTATTCTGTTATATCCATTAATTGACCATCTTTTTGGGATATGGGTAAGTCTATTCATTTTATGTCCAGGTTCCCAAGTTGCACCCAGCATCCAACCGCGTGGCGGAGTACTGCCTGTCTCAGATAAAACCGGAGGCACTGCTCTCCGGACACCGGCCTGTGCTACATATACTAACGATGCTGAGAGATGTTCTCTCAGTATTCAGTAAAGAGTTTATCAAGGTTAGTGGCATAGATTGTGCAAATTATATGACATAAGTTTATTTAGCAAAGTATTTGAAAGGCATAGAGTTTTTAAATAATGCGATTTAAATCATAGCTATCAAATGTTACCCAAATTACTATATAAAAAAAAAAAGAAAAAGACCTTTCATCATCTTCCTATCTTTTTCTACATAGAGTCTGAAAACTGACTGCCGATAGGTAGTGGTCACAACATCAATTAGCTACTTGCTTGTTCTCCTTCTATTATAAATTGAACCGGGCTTATAAAACTTCTCCAGATGAAATGCAGAATAATATAGATTATTTTACAAATGGTTAAAGTACATGAATATTTTCCAGACGATCTGCGAATCTATCCTATCCCTGATGGCCCACAATAACATCTACATCAAAACGTGCTGCATGCACACGCTGCACGCGCTGTTCTGTGAGACTGAGAGCAACCTGACCGGCGCACTGGCGGCGCAGCTGNNTCGCGTGCGCTGCTCGCCGCCCGCCCCGCCGCCACCGATACTGGCCAGAGCCTCGCCTGGGCCGCGGTCATGCAACAGGCTTTATGCTGTCTGGCACGGTCAGTCTAACATTAACTAGTATAGAATGTTGTTAAGATATCAGAGCTTGCGGAAGAAAGATATATCAGTGTTTATTATAGACGGCTATTTTTTATATTATGTACGAGCATCAATAATTGCCGATTTATCAGTTCAGTTAAGTTACGCAAAACATCAATTATTCAGTTCGTCCCTAGTTGTGAAGAGCATCACTCGTTACCTTTATTAGTACATATATCAGTTAGTCTATAAGAAGTATCAGAATACAGCATATCATCATCAGTTCCACGTGTATCAATTACGTCTGAGACATTATCAGTAAATTTCTTAAGGAAAATCCGTACAGTGGTCCTTCGAGCCGGATATTTTCAATAGGTTGCTGGTTCAAATGCAGATCAGAATAAAACGTTTAGTCGTTGTCGTAAGGGATTTGTTGGAAGAAATGGGCTGGCAGGAGTGATACTAACCCAACCCCAAAATACGTGTTGGCCGTGGAATTGTGGAAAATAGTCAACCAACTAACTAGTCATTGTCGTCAGGCTGGACTTGAACCTGTGCGTGCCCAACTTGCCGGCGTTTGTCAACATCTGCGTCACCGAGCTTTGGCAATCGGACGTCGCCGATATTAATTCAGCTTCTACGAATGCACTAAAGGTAATTATTTTAACAAATTTAAGTAGAAAAAGATAGTAAAAGCACACTGGTGATAATAAAATCAGTCTATCGTAATATACAGGGCATTCCACACGGTAGAAAGTACCGTAATTGTACGTAAGAAACTGTAATTAATTTATAGTTAATTTATAAATAAGATTAGAAAATAAGCAGAAATATACATTAAATGAGCGACTAGCAGCGGTATAAAAACCCTGCAGGTTTACACCACTGCCCCACAACAATAATGTAATTTTTTTTTGATATAAATAAATTGGAAAAAAAAATTATAGTTGATTTTTTATTGTTTTTTCTATTGAACAAGATGGCAAACGGGCAAGCGGGTCATCTCATCATAAAGAGACAGCTACCCATAGGCATCCACGCAACAAGCAAATGAGTCCTAAATGCGTTGCCAACCTTTAATGTACAGAGGAGAAAGGATATTTCCTTGACCCCAGTATTTAGTAAATATTGTTTTATAACAGGCGTTACTATTGGACTGCGTGAAACCTGCGGTGGAATCTGACGACTGCTTCACAAAGCACAAGACACATATCGACACAGTATTCAAGTCAATCAGCACAGGACTCGACAACCCGTTCAACCAGGCCCTCAGGCATGTCATCATGACATTAGCGGTTTGCTTTGAGGTGAGTTACACTGGCTTTAGGAGTTTTAGCTGAGTAATACGACGTTTTTTTAGAATTGATGCACGAGAGGAAAGTAAGTAAACTAGGGGGTAAAGAACACATTGTCCCACCACTCTTATGTGTGAGCGAGACAGCAAGTTTCTCACCCACTCCGCATCGTGGGAGAGAGACGGCGAGTGTCTCTCTCTTTCTCATATGACGTTGTGTGATGATCAGCTACAGTACTATACTTGGCAATGGGCCGGACACATTACTAGTACAACGGTTAGATAGAAAGTGTAATGGCCGCCATGTATGGTAACTGACGTTTGTTTGTTTACAACAATCATATCTTGCAATGAAACAAGGTATACCATATTCATATTAGTGTAGCAGTATTATAATATCAATTATATAATTTACATTCACAGATAGGAAATGAGAAACTGACCTACATACTTGGACCTTTACTGAAGAAACTTAATGAAAGAAAAGAGAGTCACAACTTTAATCACAACAAAGAAGTAGAGTATGCAACGGGATGCGCAGTTAAAGCACTAGGGCCTGAATTTGTCCTAACACACATACCTATAAGGGACGGATCAGACATAAACCTCGATCGAAGCTGGCTATTACCCGTATTAAGGGAAAAAATAATCAATTCTAATTTAAAATTCTTCTCAACTGAAATACTCGATATGGCAACATTTTGCAGACGAAAATCACGTGAATATACCCAATCAAATGACACTGCGCGCTCTCATACTTACGAATTACTATGCAATCAATTCTGGTCCTTATTGCCAAGTTTCTGCAACAACCCGAAGGATATCAAGGACAGTTTTAAAGCCATGGCTCGGGTACTTGGTAATGTGCTGAAGGACAATCCGGAGTTTCGTCTGTCTGTGATGCAAGCTTTAAGGAAGTTGATCGCTTGCTCCATAGACAACGAGGATGATCAAAAGGAGTTAGGCAGGTTCGCGAAGAACTATCTGCCTATACTACTGAACATCTATATGACCCCGGCTAAAGTCGGAGAGGCGGAGGGTCAGAGGCTTGCAGCTTTGGAGACTATTCAGGTAATCTCTCAATCACCTATTTTGTTATAATAGAAAGAGGAAGATGGACTGTTAGTTCACTTATAAGCAATTTATGGACCAAGTATAGCTATTATGCCTTTGCCTTTTTTTAATAAAAGATGCATACTTTTGCATCTTTTATTAAAAAAAGTAAGAAATTGACTGACTGATATATTATGAGACTTGAAATTTCGCAGAGATTTCTGTTATTACGTAAGTGACCACAAAGAAAGGGTTTCACTAAATTTATCCCCTAAAGCTCTTAAAGTAAGGGATAAAAGTTTGTATAGAGATATATTTGTAATGTAAGTTGAACCCATATCCATATGATCAATAATATTAAGTAGGGTTCAGCTTAGAGTGGACAAAACGTCGGTTAAATTAAATTATGCCGGTGAAACTTACCAACAATAAAAATACAAATTCTTTGACTGTTATCTTTTCAGGTGTATTTATCAATAACCGAACAGAACGTGCGAGAGGAACTGTACAGAAATGCAGTAGCACAGCTCGAGGCTTCCGTCGACAATCATTTCCAGAGGGAATCTATACTGGACGTCATCCGTCTACTGGTCTTGTATCAGACGAGCGAAGAAATTGCTGTTCTATTTGACAAATGGGTCTTCCCACTCTGCGAGACAGTCATAGAAAACCCCAAGAAGTTCAAAAAGGCAAAGAAGGAGAAAATGGAAGAAGATGGAGAGGTTAAACAGCCGTTAAAGTATAAAGAAAAGGCTAAATTACTAGAAATGGAACACAAGAAAGCTTACAGGATATTGGAGGAGATCTTTAAAAGTGAGAAAGAGACCTGTAAGGAATTCGTAAAGAATAATTATAAGAAGATAAAGAAGATGCTGATGAGTTCATTGAACAAAGTTGCTGACAGCAGTAAGGCTGCCCGGTTAAGGTAAGAAATAATTAATACTTTTAAAAACTGAAAAACACGATTAGTTCCAATACATAGTCACCTAAATTTTAACACCTAGATGGCGTTATTATCAATCTTAAAAATATCAAACCCTGGAGAGTCAATTTTTTTATTATGAAGGTTCACAATAATTCATATAGAAAAATGAACTCTATTCCCAGGTGCATAGAGCATCTTATTAGTACCACGCACTTCCTGAACGCGGAGAGCAAGCTGGTGAGGAGTGCTGTTGCGGAATCTGTAGTCTGCACCAAAGACATCAACTCCAAATGCCGTCAGTGCGCCTTCAACGTCATTAATACCGTCGGCAACCTGCTCAAAACACAGGAGGATGGTGAGTACAAATATTTGATACAAGTAATCTTTATCTGAACGTCTTAACTAATGGAATAGCAAATGTTTGTTTGTTTGTCACGCTTTAACTCCTTAACTACTCAACCCATCATCATGAAATTTGGCACTCACATTGTCAGGAGTACAGACTATGACTCTGACCTTTTATCTCGGAAATGAAACTGTTCCCAAGGTTCATAAAGCCTTCATTAACAATATCGGTTGCCATGGTGATATTTCATGTTTTGATAGTAACATCTGTTAGACACATGTTGGAAAATTTGAAACGAGCTTAGCTAGTATATACTAAAATCATTAACATGTATGTATGTAATAAAAGCTTATACAATAGTTCAATTGACATTCCAGGAATGAAATCATTCCTCGACATGCTGTCATCTGGTTTGTCGGCACCGCTACCTCGTGTGGTCTGTGCCACGCTACGAGCGCTGGCGTCAGCTCTCTTCACCTTCTCCGAGGATATGGGCCTGGAGACGGTCCAAGGTCTACTGGATACAGTCACCCAGAAGATGCTGGAGAACAACCGGGAGGTGGTTGCTGGGGGAATGAGCTTCCTCAAAGTGAGTACCACTATTTCTCTTTTTTTAGTAATTCTTCTCTTCTTGGAATGTCCTGAAAAGTGGCCAGAAGTTGGCCAGCTGTAAATATTTATGTTGCTATTTTTTTACGTAGAAAGTTGGCGAACACGCAAGTTCCAATTCATGTAAGACCCAATTTCAGTCCTCTTCTCCTTCCCATCCTTTTTTAAAATATTTTAGGATGAAAAGGGGAAGAGGATTGGTTGGAGGGGATGAATAGGAAAAGGAAATATCTTTTTTCTCCTCTATCTCCTCCTCCTATTAAAGGTAGGCAGCGCATCTGCAACTCATTAGCTTGTTACAGGTGCGTATGGGTAGCGGTCACTTAACATTTGAACCGCTTGCTCGTTTGCCACCTTCTACCATAAAAAGTGGACTGGATGAGTTGGAGTTGTGTTTTTTCTGTGCCGAGTGCATGAAATTACAAGTTATGATTGCATAAATATATTTTCTTTACAGATATATTTAAAATAATATTACAGGTGTACACAAAGGTTCTACCGACAGAAGTGTTAGCTGGTAGTCTACCGTTGATTTTCAAGACTCTGTCCAACATGGCGGAGGACTGCAAGAGGCACGCGCGCCTCGAGATCGGCTACTTCCTCGTCAGGATGACGAGGAAGTACGGCGCGGACACAGTGGAGAAGCTCATACCTGGTGACGATGAAGTTATGCTCAAACGATTGAGGAACGTGAGGAAGCTGGAGAATAGGAAGAAGAGGGTGAAAGAGCAAAAACGGTGAGTTACTTATTAAGAGATTTTTGAGTGGGTTATACATGTAGGTCCGCTCCGAAGTGTGTGAAAAAAAGAGCCTTCCGATGCTCTCCGAGCTGGTCTGTGTGAACGGACCTTTACGCTATTGCGCTTATGTCTCTTGTTGGATGTAAGAATCCATTCAAAACGCAAATGTAAAAGGTTAGATTTGAAGGTCGATGGATCATCCATCATCAAAGCTGTCATCTAAGGCCAATATTCACAATTTCTACTCAGGAGACATTGCCCTACTCCATCTTATATTTAGTAAAATTTTAATCCTGTTTATTGCGAGCTTATTAGATCCCAATGTAACAATCTTAAATATAAATTAGTTTGCAAGTTTTTTTAACGTAATAATCAAACATTCTTGCTACAGGATAAGTCGTTCTTACTTTTCAGCAGTCAGACAGATTCAGATTCGGATGGTGACATGACAGTGAAAGGCACCTCCAAGACGTTAGAGGACATCCTCAGAGATTCAGACTCGGAGATGGAATACCTGGACGAAGAACCAAGGCCTAAGAACAAAGCCAAGAAAGGAAAGAACAAGGCCTGGATCCAGGACGACGCTGAGGAGATTGTCGATCTCGCGGATGTGTCCGCTGCTAGGAAGATTACGGGTAAATGCTTTTTTTTAAACATATGTAATTCTGTCAAAAAAAGGTGAATGTATTGTTCTGATTAAATAATACTTGTGAAATTCAACAACCTACATTATAATAGAAAACATAAATCATTAAACATTATGTTTGTAAAATCACACAAAGAAAAAATTATATAATAAAAAATTATAACACACTATATTCAAAATAGTGTTGGGACTTTTTACGGTTATGACAATTCTCCACTTTTGGATGCCATGTTAAAGTAATTAAGTGCTTTCATGTTCACGCATGCGCACTGCCATCACGAACGCACCAATCAGAGACTTGCGTCATGTGGCGTCGCGGCCTCTGATTGGCTGACACTGCGCGCGTTAATTTTTACATCGGGCTGCTCCCGCCAATTTTTAACCGCGGCACGCTCCAGTTGACAACTGTTCGCGCCTTTTTCATTCATTAACCCGCCAAATTTCGAGGCATACGTACAGACATTGACATTTAGTACGCATTTTAATTTAAATATAACTGATACATATAATAACATCCAGATACATCTTGATATGGCATTTACAAATATTACTTCCGATCCCAGGATACGGCAGTAGCAAATTGCTAACATAGAAAAAAAATCAAATCGCTTCAAACTGCATAGCAATATAAAATTTGGTTGTAATTTAGCAAGATTGGGATAATATTAATTTATATATCTATATCTGTTTTCAGCTACCGATCCAACAAAGAAGAAGAAGGCGATAGAAGAGAAGGCTCAGAAGAGAAAAGACGGAGGCTTCAAGACCGCAGCTGACGGCAGGCTGATCATCTCCGACGACGTGTCTGATGATGATGAGGAAGTCAAGCCCAGCGGCGACATTGACAGCGATACCGATGATACTGGTAAACATATTTTTGAATTTATAAATATAGTTTATGGTTTGTGAATATTTTTTGACGCCCTTGAACGATCGCTTCATAATTTTCCGAATGTCCATCATTTTTCGGGCGACTTTTATATGCATTATTTTTTGTTTACATATTAAAAAATATATCCTAGTAAAGTTTTAACTATATGCAGTGATATATAATATAAAAATGTAGCAGATAAGTCATTTGCAGGCACAAAGTGAAGACTTTAAAACGTCACAATTGGTACGTTTTTCAGTTCACGACATGTGTTAACATTTACGCGTAAGTGACAAACAGTAGCTATCCTCTTTTTTCTTATTATATTAATCACGCTATCCTTTTTACACCTTTTGACATGTGTGAATGTTGCTGTCACTGTCTTTGGAACTTTTGACAGGTGATTTTGTACGAGTATAACATATACATAGCATAAAATATCATAGACTATAAGTGAATTTTAATAATTTGTAGATGATGAGGCTGCTGATGCAACGCCATCTAAACTACTGAAGCCGGGCAGCAAGCGGCGCTACGACGACATCCTGAGCATCAAAAGCGGGCGCAGCGCCAGGAGCAGAGCCTCCACAGCCACTGCCTCCAAGTACCGAGCTGGTGGCAAGGGTATACACAGGTGATATGCTGAAGACTACTCGCTATCTCCCAATGACTGAGTTATTAAAAATCATAACAATACACTACACTATATATAACACTAAGCTTGCGTGCGAAAGAGACGGACAGACTTTTCAAGACTCGCCTACAGTGTGACGTCACGTTACGCGCTTATTTACACAATACACTACGTGTTAACCTGTGGAACGTGCCAGCTGTTAACCGACCTATAATACTTGTCATCCTACTCTCCTGTCCCTTTCCCTTAGCTATCCCTTCCTTTGTCTAAGGTTCGCAAAACATAGTTACTGAACATCAGGTGAACCACTTGCTGACTTTGCCGCCTTCTACAAGAAAAAAGAATTTTTTATGTCTAAGTCAATCCTTTAAATTTTAGAAGAGTGTTTCAGGTGTGCTAAAATATATAAAAACATTGTTTAGTTAGAACTCCTTAACATTTCCATGTTGAAATGGTATGAAGAAATAACTTGTGAATGTGTTCCAGACCTTTGGGGTCAGCGGCCTCGGTGACGTCAGCGGCCGGAACAGATTACAGGAGCAAGAAGGCGAAGGGAGACATCAAAAAGAAGGGCAAACCAGATCCCTACGCGTACCTACCCCTGTCCAGGAAGAACTTGAATAAGAGGTAAATATATGAATTACTTATAAACTTTATCTTACATCAGACAGTAACAGAAGCTTGGCGAATAAAGATGGAATTTTTGTAAACAAACTGTCTTTTTACGTTAAAATACGTAAATTTCAAAATATAGTCGAAAATCATTTTTTTTCTCACACTGGGTCATGAAATTTCACTCCACTTTATCTGACGATTTCCACATTACCGATAAAAGTATGAAAAGTGTAATGGCCGCTTAAATTATGTTATTAATAATTAAATGTATGGTAACTGACGTTTGTTTGTTTACAAAAATTATAACTTGATGTGGAACAAACTACTTCTGTCAAGTAATCAAGCCCAGATGTGCGCTGACACAAATATGACAGGTTCCTATGTACACATTTGGACCTGATTTGAAAGCAATTTGTTACATTCAAAGCATATTTTACCTCCTGTGACAGGCATCCATTGAAACCGGTACGTTTTAATGTCATATTTTATGATTTTACGTTTTATTTCTTCAGAAAAAAGGCAGTCAATTCGAAGCAATTCAAAGGTATCGTGAAATCGAAGACCAAAGGAGTGAAACTGAAATCCAAGAGGAAATGACAAAATCTCTACCGTCCCTTGTGACAAGACTTTATAATTAAGTGATTTTATTGTTAAACATTTTGTTATTTATAAAAATAAATAAATGTTTATGAACTTTGTTTGATAACTTTTCATAGACTCTGACTGCTCTGTTCAATAAAAAAAAATCAAATGTAACAGACAAAATATCAAGCTCACAGTTTTATAACTTTTTCGTTAAACCATAGACGAACAATATCTATGCTTTGAGTAGTTATTTAAAAAAAAAAACAATTTAACGTAAATGTTGACAGTTGTTTTATTTTATTAATTATTAATAAGTATGAAAAGAATAGATGCTTATTTATAATTATGGTCCTTATGTAGTTCGTGTTCATGAGGTGCATTTTCGAATACATTTAGAATAAAATTGACTAAAACAACAAAGGACTTTATTAATGTTATAATAAAGATTAATTTTATTAAATAATAAAAATGTTGTTTTATTTTCGAGGATAATTTGATGAAGTTAATTTATTTGTATTGTAACGAGAGAGTCTTGAAGTTACATTTCGAAAATAGAAGCCGACCAAGAACATTCCCCTTAATACATTTTCTTCATTAGCCGTGTGATAATCAACACTTGAGAAACTATTTCCAATTAATGAATCCTGTCTCTGGTTGCTAATTTGAGTAGGCCCTCGTATGATTCACAATAAATTTTGTGATCGATTTAAATCCTTATGTGGCAAATTTTATAAAACAAAAACAATGCTTTTATGTAAATAAATTCATTTTGTGTATCTCGGAAGCGGCTGTATCGATTTGGATCAAATGTTGTATTTAGATAAGTAAAAATGCAAAATTTCACAATATAAAAGTAATTCCTAGTGTCGTTGTAGTCGCCATCTTTTGGGCAGAATGGATAACCTAAAATTTCTTTGAAATAACGCTAGATGGCATTATTCGAATTCTATATAAATATTTCCGAAACAACAATCTTAATATTACGATGAGAGAGATGACAACGCAGAGCGAAGTGTAGCGTAGTTTGAAAAGACAACTGGTAACTGGTATATTTCAAAGAAACAATATGAATGCCATTTGTACGATTTGTTTACTAATAGATGAAGCAACCGGATTGCCTGATGTTAAGTGACCATCGCTACCATCAATATCACGACATTTGCAGGCTTGAACCTAAAAATGATAAGCGCAGGTTTTTAACGCGCTTTTATGAGCTTGTTGTAGATATGTTTGTATGTAACGGAATCTAAACGTGATTTTCACCCCCTTCAAAATTTGAAACTTCGTACACAGCAAGGACCGATAACAACGCAATACTTCAAATAGTTTATTCTATTATCCTTACCAGCAACTTCAGGATTTTTTTAAATTGAGAAAAGCGCCATCTAGGTGTATATTTAAATAACAATAGATAATGTATATAATGTTGCTTAGTAATTAGTATATTTTGAATTTATGCTTGTAAGTATTTTGTATTTAACGCTTGACGTTATAAAGAAGGACTTTTTTCTAGCAAACGAGCAGCGGCCGCCTGATATGAAATAATCGCCGCCTTTTAACAACCACAACAAGCATTAGTTGCGTTGCCAGCCCTTAGGAATGCTCTATCAAATTAATTTGAATTTATAGTGGTAGAGCCCACAATAGCACGAATGGACGGGCTCGAACGTTAAAATACCACGACCTCGAAAGCCAGGCGTTTCGTCTGATGGGTGAGGTGCCGGAGGCTATATATAGTTCCCTTCCTCTTTCGAGCCTTTGGTTTGTTGCTGAATGTTTGGTTTTAGAAGTTTTCTTTGTCCTTCTTCTTAAGGTGACACTCCGACGTTCACCATATTTAATTCTATACTTACGTGGCGCAACAGTTGGTCGGCACTCGCAATTTCAAAGAGCCCATATCTCTGCCTAGCACGTAGCCAAGGTAAGATTGTTTTCTCATCCTCACAGTCTGCAAAAATTTCGCGTTTTTAGTGGACACGTCGTAGAACCACGTTTGTCACTCTCAGAGTCCAGCATAACCAACATGCCTGTATGCCACATCTCGGACGCTTCAATACGTCTTCTGTGGTCTTCTTTTACAGTCCAAGCATCACATCCATGAAGAAGGATTGACCTGTGTAACAATAAAAAAAAACGAATGCAAAGAGAAACTTGAAGACATGGTTGTGTAGAGTTTCTTTAAGCTGTACAACTGTTTTAGTATACACATGTCTCAGCTTACAGAGTTCATATTTCATTTAAGATAACATTAAATAAGATACTCTTTTAGTATTACAGTATTTAAAAGGCGAAGAGATCACGTTAACAATCGCGTGACTCATTCTGAGGCAGACAACTGTACTTGCGGTACAATTGCTAATTAAAAAGACAAATATTTCTGACAGACTAATTTCTTTATAGGATCGCCATACAGACCCTTCAAATCTCTTCCAATAACCAGATCGTGTATCAGTTTTTTAGTTTAACAGTGATAGAGTCCGCAACAACTGTTGCACGAATGTACAGGCTCGACCGGTGAAATACCACGACCTCACAGAAGACAGGTGAAGTAGAGGTATTCTGCGTTATGTGTTTTGTGTGAGTTGCTAGAGACCTATTATTACTCCTCTTCTCCTTCAAATTCATTTCTTATAAAGAGTACCCTTCTTAATTTCTGAAACGGTTGCCCGTTTACCACCTTGTTGTACCCGACCTCAAATTAAAAGCTTATTAAAATAATTAAGAATAAATTATGAAAAAAATGCGTTAAAAATAACAGTTCTTTGGATGTAAGGAATAATAAGTTAAATATATTATAAGGAGCTATAAATATCTCGCTGTCGAGTCTGTTAAACGACTTGATAGCTTATTTAGTACAAATGAACAGGTTTATTCGCAAGTTCGCTGACTAATTACAATTCGGTGAAAGCGCTCGTTCATATTTTGAGGCCGAATGTTAGCGCTCTCCATGCAAACAGTTTCTCTCGCACTGCCTACTCTCACGGTTCGTATTCACACCGTGAACTTTGTCTTTCAAAGATATTAACATGTCGATTCGAATCACTTGCCCGTTTCTTAAATCAACAACAATCTTCTAAATAAAAGTGCTTGACTGTTTTTTTTTTATGAAAGTTTTGTTAAGTCCTTTGGTGTACATCGGTGAAGGTTACTGGTCCCAGGCAAAATAAACATTTTTAGGTTATTTAAAAAAATGAAATATTATCTATTTAGAGCATGGGTGCCCAACAGGGACGATGCCGCCCCCTTGTGGGTGCTGAAGCTTTTCGTGTGGGTGGTAACTGGTCCAAAGGCAAATGGGGGTCGCTATAAGTCAGTACAATTAATTAATAATCACAACCCTCTGGCACGACCACGAGGAGTACGATTAGAGATTAGACGACGATAGTAGAGCAGCCAACAACATTGGCCAAAAATTGGCTTCGACCGGTGAAATAAACGCAGAGAAGACACGCGTCAAGTAGACGTATTAGTTCGTCTGATGAGTGAAGTGCCTAAGGCTAGTCCTTATCTCCTTCCTATCCTTTTTTAAGGGGAAGAGGATTTAACGGGGGAGGGCATTTGTATCTTGCAGATGCTTTGCACGGGTTTTTAATAAGATTATAAAAAAATCTACCGCCTGTGTTCATTAGGGATAATGTAGGATTCTAATGGTGAAAGAATTTTTTAAATCGGTCCAGTAGTTTCCGAGCATATTCAATGCAAACAAACAAACAAATATTTCCTCTAATATTAGTTTAGACTAGCTGCAAACATCCACTTCGATGGGTTTTGGAATGTATAATTAGAAAATTATACAATTATTAATAAAATATTATCGAAAAAATACACCTTTAGCCACCAAAGTGATAAATCGGGACATTGAAACTTTATGTAAACCAGAGGGGTAGGCAGAGATCATGGATTTATATATGCCTCTCTCGCTTCTATTTAAAAACTACAACCAACCAGAATCATGATAGCTCTGTGATGTGTACTTTTGGCTGAAAAGTAAAATATAGTAAATACAATTCAAAAAGTAGTAGGTTCTCAATTAGTCTGTTTTTTATGTTTGTTACATGCATAATAGATTTACCAAAATGTCAGTTGTCCGTGGTAAACAATGTGCCCGAGAATTCCCCGTAAATCATGAATAAATTATAATATCAATTTCGAAAACAAAACCCTTTTTTTCATACATTTACATGCCCTTGATGCAAAACATTCTGTTTATCTTTGCTATGACCTTAACAACATTCATTTCATATTGCGTTCAATTACATTTTTCACGGATTATCAGATATTTAAAATTAATTAGTCGAAAACTAGAGCTCGGTGAATGGGTATATGTAATTCCATTTCTATTGTATATCCTACAATAAAACAGATGAGCGCATTTGACAGTTTTTTTTTTAAGACATAGAGCCATGTAGCGAGGGCTGCTGGGTGATTGTGCCCACCGACTGGGAAAGTACCATGACTTAATAAAATACTGTAACGAGCATACAGTACAGCATAATCGTAATAAAAGGAAAAGCATACCTCCTTTGCCTTCCTTTTTTGTGTCAAGAGTTTGGTCATACTAAGTGACCCGTTCTGGTATTTCACCACGCTTGCTCACAGGAGTTAGGGGGTTTAGGTTTTCGTTACGTATTCAATATTATATAAGTCAGCCTTTTTTAGTATGTTTCTCCACTGCAGGGGCGCAGGCCTCCTCTGCGAGAGAGAGGAAAGCGGCCGTAATTCACCACGCTGGCCCAGTGCGGGTTGGTGGATGTCACATGTCTTCGAATTTGGTGCTTCTAAGACGTGCCGGTTTCCGCACGATGTTTTCCTTTTTGGAGCAGTGGTTATGAAATAACTTACACAAAGTAATGTAAAGTAAAGAGGATTGGACGGGGAGGGAGTTAACAGGGAAAAGGAAATATCCTTATTCCTGTCTATGCCCTCCTCTGTCCATTAAAGGTAGGCAACGCATCTGCAACACAGTTGCTTGTTGCGGATGTCTATGGGTAACGTTCACTTAACATCAGGTGATCCGCTTGCTCGTTTGCCATCTTCTTCCATTAAAAAAAATGCGCCTGCTTGGGTTCGAACCCGCGACCTGCAGTACGTAATGTCGGGGCCTATACCACTACTCTCAATATTATATACTAAAGGTTAGGTAATATAGCGATTTCGAGCTATATTCAAATATGGCGCGCAACGTTTAGCACCTTTTAAACTCACTAGGAATACGAGCCAAATTACTTACAATAAACTTAAGTAAAACCATATTTATGAATTATTACGTGAAAACTACAGGATGAGGGAG
>JWHW01037674.1:15484-25635 GCA_000931545.1 Papilio glaucus | reverse complement strand
AGTTAAATAGGAAACGTACGACAAGTTAGCACTAAATATAGCAAGACAATGACCCCAATTGTTCGGCACTACATTAAATGTAACGACGCCCCCACTATTTGCTTACAAAGGGCCAATTTATAGACACGCCGGGCTTATTAAAAAAACATCCTGTATACACAGTATACAGGATGTTTTTTTAATAAGTATATGATGTATGATGTAGGCTCGACTTTCATTTAATAGAAATGGTATAGGAGTTTAAACCAGCTACGAAGTCTTTACCAAAATTAAAATAAATATTATATAGAGGTATAATAACATTGAAATTAACTTATTCCCGTAAGGCCATAAAACTAGCCAAAACCTATACCTGTGCCGACCCCACATGAGTGGTACAAGGACAGGATGATGATGATATAGGAGTTCAGTACTCGTTGTGATGATAAAGTTAATAATTAAAATGAAGCCTATAGTAATGAGTTTGACTATGTGCCACCGAGCGATTATGAACTTCGTCAGTTTACAATCGAATTAGACATATTGTAAACTGTCAACTGAAACTGTTGTTATAAAAAGAAGCCCTGGGAGGAATATCCTATCCTGTGAATACTTTTCTATAAGTGATTGTATTACCTGTAACAGACAAACATATGTAAGTTAATTATTTATGTCTGTATTGTTGTCGCTTGGTGATTCAATATTATTAATATTTCATAGTTTTAACGATTCTTTAAACAATGTATCCGAACGGAACATAAGGCATTTTGTTTTTATATTTAAAATAACAAATATCAATTTTCGTCTCATTGCCGGGTTTCCTTCTGGGATTTTTCACACCCTTGCTCTATTGAATGGACGCTAGAACCTTAACTTTTGCCATCCATTAAGATTATCTTGTACAATCTAAAGCGCACGTTGGCTTAGTGTGAAACATAAGGTCGCAGATTAGGATGGCTCGACCTGTGAAATATCAAAACCTCACAGAAGACGTGAAGTAGGAGTATTTTATACTTTTGCGTTTTGTCTTACGAATGAGGTGCCGGAGGGTCCTCAGTCCTCTTCCCCTTCCTATCGTTTCTTACAAAGGATAGGATGGGAAGGGGAAGAGGTTTGAACGGGAGAGAGGATGAAAAGGAGAAGGAAATAGCAAAAAATTTTCATGTCTAGCCCTCTATCTCCTCTGTCCATAAAAGGTAGGCAACACAAGCACTGCAACTCGCTTGTTGCGGGGGTGCCTATAGGTAGCGGTGACTTAACGTCTAGGGAACCGCTTTCTCGATTGCCACCTTCTTCCATTAAACAATGACCTTAGTGATCATGAAGAAAGAAGAAGAAGATAACTATTTATTCAAATTAATAATTTTTGGGTCATTGTCACAACGGAAGCAAGAAATGTTGTTTGTGTTTTCGTTCGCAGATACTTAAAGCGATATATTTAAAATAATATTTTATAAATAAATTCCAAATATACATAACAATTAACGCGGAAGAAGTTGATCATTGTTATATCTTATTTCATGCAATCAAAGTAAGGCCAGACACAGAGTAAAAAATATTATACAAAAGTTCAGTGCATCAGGTGATCATATGACCGGTGACCTCGTCAAGACAACGGGAAAAGCGAAAACCACATACGGTGGTGGATCTTATGGAAGGCCGTATTCAGCACTGAACTGCCACAGACTAATGTAGTAATTTACTTTCCTAAAAATGATTTTAAATAGATCAGTAGTTACTAAACAGTACAGCGTCTGTCAACTTCGACGCTGACTAATGTAGCGTTAGTAAATAAATAAATCGTGAGCCAGCCCGCCATATTTCCTATGCAATTAAACCGTTTAAAGGCCCATTCATCGAGTACAAACTGGACCGATCATGTCGTTATTGGGAATACACCCTTAACTACAAGAACTAAGGTCGATATTCCATCGAATAATTAAGAAGGAAAGATTGTTGTAATGTTTGCGATAGTTATCAGTCGGTCGATTGCTGCGGTCCTAAGTGGTCCTAATTTAAACGTTCAGATGTATTCCGTAAGCGGGTCACGGTCGCCTTACTAATTCTGATTTGTTTTGAATACCTCCTTGTAGATGGTCTGATGATTTCTTTATTGGCTACCTTAGCCTAGGACCACCATCGTGGTCATACTGCCCTAGATATTTGATGTCTTGGAAGTTTATCATTTCTATAGGATCGTCACAGTGCGTACTCCTCATACATATTCCTATATCTAAATGAAAACAAGGCTTGGAATAAATTCCAACAGGGAAATGGTAAAACTCTATTAGTTTATTTTTAAACTAGCCGGTCCGGCAAACTTCGTACCGCCTAATTAATAGTTGGTTCACTATTTTGGCGATAATGGCTTACACATAAAAGATATATGCTGTCGCGTGCTTTTTGGTAGGACTATTTAAGGTAAACATATCCATTATAAACATATCCATTATATACGTGTAACTCTAACGGTTTTTGCAGCGCACACCAGAATAGCTCGCATATGGCGGAATTTTTTTCCTCTTTACTTGACACTTATCGTTATATTTTGGACAATTCACACAATATCTTTATAAATTATAGTCTATATGTTATTCTGATGTATAAGTTATATTATTGTAAAGTTTCATTAAAATCCATTCAATAGTTTTTGCGTAAAAGAGTAACAAACATCCATACATGCGAACTTTCGCATTTATAATATTAAGATCAAAGCTTTATAAGCTTAATGGTTTAGATCACTAACTCCGAAATATAACGTAGTGGGTTCGAATCTTGTATTTGTCTATTATTGTGAACGAACCCCTCGCAAAGCTGGTATAGTATAATAGTTAAAAAAATGGTATCATTTGTTTACAAAATTCCCTAACACTTTGACTTTTAATTAAAAACGAAGTATATAATTTAGTTAATTGGTAAGTGTCCGCTTGATTGTTTGTTGTGATAAATCCTAAAGCTGGGGAACCCTGGCATACGAGGCATGCCCACGGAACTGGGTCAGGGCGTTAAATTCAAGGTCTGTTTTAGCGGCAGCCGTGGGCGATAATTGACCGGTCGACGCGACCGCGATGCTCGATCCCGATTTTTTTCTAAATAATTTTATTTGGCATTTCCTGCCAGCCAGCTGTGAGATAATCGACACGTGTTATAAAACTGTAATGTTGCCATGTTTATGAATAAGTACAAAAGAGTAATTGTTAAATAATGTACATTTATGATTAATTAAACTATAGAAGTTTTTGGATATACTATTTCTTTAAGGCTTCGGGAAAATATAATTACTATTATCGTTGCCTGGAAGAGTAACACAGATAAATGGCTTATGTTGTTCCACAGTCCTGGCATACCTCGCTCACATTTACGATGTAGGATCATCGAGTATATCAGATTTCTTAATTCACCATTAATGAGACCGATATACATAGATCGGGCAGGGTCGGTCCTCTACGACGGTTTAAATTTTATGAATTTTCATACGTTTTTTTTTTCATGCCTCTACCATAAACTACCTTTTTCCAATTTAATTACAATAATACCGTCCCTTTAGGTTCCCAAACTTTGATGGACTACCCCATCTCTACGCCCCCTTTACAAGAAAACTAATTCCAACGCCCTCATTTACGTAATAGTTAAGCCAATTTTATACGTGTGTTATTACATCACGAACTCTTCCTCTCTAATCGTGCGCCTCGAGGTTGTTATTATTAATTAATAGTACGAACGTGACTCTCATAACTGCCCACATTTGACTTTAGACCAGCTACCACGAAAAACTCCAGCGCCCTCTAGGGGCGGTGTCGCCGTTAGGAACCTATGCTTACACTTCCTTATCCCCTGGTATGTCCGACCAATGGTTATGTTTACGTGTATATTAATCAAGTTTTTCTTTTCGTTTTTCTGAATGAAGGCCTCAAAAGTTTTTTACTCATGGTGTTACTTTATTGTTGCGCCAGTGATGGAAAAAGGAGTTAGACGTTAGCCTGGTAAGGGCTTGTTATGCGGAAGGATGAAGGACATGTAACGAACGTGGATGGTTACAAGGGTCTACCTCTAGACCGGAAAAAGTATGGATGAATTGTAAAATGATATGACGAAGGATAAGGGCAGATATATATTACGGTGTTGATTTCCGATATTATATTATTGTCTACAAAAGGCCTAATTGATATAAATGTTTTGATTAGTTTTGTTATCACATTTCGATAGATTGGGAGAGGCATTGCTAAGATTAGACTGAGGATTAAATGTAGCTGTCGTACCCACGTGCATTACATTGATAACACAAAAATTATAGCATGAATAAAAATAAAAATTTGTTGTTAATTTTTATCGGTCGTAAGTAGCTTTAGAAGTTTTATGCCCAAAAAAGATTTTCTATAGTTTGTTCCAAATCGAGATACAAATTATGTAAACAAACTCCGTATTATACGATTTCCACAAAATTACATTTCCGATGAAGGTATAAAATGTGTAATGGCCGCCATGCATGATCATGACGTCACTCACGTTTGTTTGTTTACAAATTTTCCAACGGGCTATATCTAACAGTGAAAGCATAATTATATGAGTGTGTCTCTCACCTTACCTACAACTACTTAATACAAGATTGACAGTTGAAAGTCTTGTAGTAAGTTAAATATCTCGGCAGCAACGGCGTCGCTGAGGTTCCGTGGAGCTGGGTTGACTGGAGAGATCCGTGTCTCACACGCAAAATATGCGCTACACGTGGAGTTGAGATAGATAGCCCCCTACGATATAAGTCCCCTCTGTGTTAAATAAATATGATGTTTTAAAAATCACAATGCTTCGGCCCATATCCTCCAATATCATTTGAATGTTAATACGCTTGTTTAAAACTAGTATCATCTAGACGATTTCAAAAACATTATGACACGTTTGAAAGGTATGCTTAAGCGGGTAATAACTGATATCATTGCTTTGCGAATTGCTCACAGTAAAATCGTACGATCGCGATTGTTTGTAGGGATTATTTGATAATCTGTGACACAGTTTTAGTTTTTTTTTAAATCCTCCTCGACGCAACTCAGAGTGTTTGCCGTGACATTACGTAAAGTGACATGTCATGATAAGTAAACCCAAATACACAGTGATATTCAAAAGTAGCAGATTTCACAATTCAAAAAGTAGCAGATTGGGGTTGAAAAGTGAAGACTCGAAAGCGTCCTAATTAGGACGCTTTTTCTATAGCTTACGTCATGTGTTTACATTTACGCTTAAGTGACAAACACTAGCTGTCCTCTTTTATCCTATCTTATTTTAATCACGCTATCCTTTTTACACCATTTGACATGCGTGAATTGCTGTCACTGTATTTGAAACCTCTTTGGGTTTCATAATACCAGAGCATAGAGCTGATAGTCTAATCTAAGCAAATAGTAACGCTACGACGTTGTTTTATATGGCAGGATAAAATCTTGATAGATACTTAGGCAATCAAAGGTAATAAGACCAGTTCTGCGAGTGATGGTCAATAGGTTTGCGACTTGGAATCAATTATCAACCAGTAGCAAGTCTGACTTACATGGTCACATACAGAAAGTACATAAAGAAATAGCATAATATATAAAGTAAATATATAATAACATTTGTGACGTATAGAATTGATTTTAATTTAAAATAATAATTGAATGTTGGATTAGATGAATGGACATGGAAGGAATAACTGCGTTCTGTTACAAATCATCCCTTATCATTATCCGTTCATCTGAATCAGGTAAATCGGTGTATAAGTGTTTTTATTTGGTTATGCTAGCTTACCGTGGGTTTCCACTGCCAAAAACATTAACATAAACATATTGTCGTCTCAACTTTTTCAGATAGATAGAAAGAGAGACACATTGTATCGCAACATGATTCGCCAGTGGAAACCCACGATTAGTGGGAACATCATGTCGAATTATTATCAAGAATATAGACTCACGAAAACAAACATTCGGTTGTTTCCATCGTTCATAATTCATTCCTTTAATTCTTGAACGTACCTTTTTACAAGTATACTGGTGTATAGCAAACATTAACCTAGCGCATGCTTGGTAAAACGACTGGTCATGTAGAATCTCCGCTACCCAATCCCCTGTGGCCTCAGAGCAGTGATCGTGCATCTCCATAAACTTGGATACGACGTTGTTCCAGGTATGCGCCCTCGCGAAGCAGCTGGACATGACGGAGCGGCAGGTGGAGCGCTGGTGGCGGCTGCGACGCTCGCAGGACAAGCCATCCACCCTCGTCAAGTTCTGCGAGAACTCTTGGCGGTGCATCTTCTATTTGTACAACTTCTCCTACGGTGTCTTCGTGCTGTGGGACAAGGAGTGGCTGTGGGATATCGACCAGTGTTATGTTGGATACCCTTACCATGTGAGTGATGTTCTATACAACCTTTGTAAAAACCTTTTTATCTCTTAATAGAGAAATAAGAAAAAAACGGAGACGGATAAGGCTATTGACTGATCTAGAGTGGGGAGCGGGGGGGGGTTGCTACTGGTCTGAGGCTTCTTTAAAAATCTAAACTGACAAGCTTGTATGTGTAGATGTATGGATGTAGAAGAAGCGAGAGAGGTGTGCCAGGATCGCGCCAAATGGATATCCATAATCTGTGCCTACCCCTCTGGGTAGTCGTGAGCTTTAGGCAAAGGCTCATTGTTCATGGTCACAGGATTAATGTGTTTCATGATTTAGTTACTAGTGTGTGGTTTTAGGTATTGTTTTGTTGGGCCGATTTGCACAGAGTAATGTGACTGTATTGTTTTCAGTTATGTGTTTAGTTTCTCTCTTTATTATTATCATTGGTCAGTTCCCAAGCTGTATATATTTAAATAATTATCGTAATTATTTAACGATAACATTATAATATTTATAATTGCAATATTAAAAGGGAAACTAAGTATTAAAACAATTAACTTATTATAATACTGTACTTTCAATAATATTCTCGAGAAACATTACATTTTTTGTGGTGATATTGTGGTTTGTCAATTTTTATTTTTTTATTTTTCTGTAATATCACAGACATCAGACTTGGATCGTCCATGTTTATTTTTAGTATAGTTCTTACTTTAATTTATTTTTTGTGATATTTAATTTATTTTTTGTGATATTGGTTATTTTTGTGATATTGTGTTTTGTCAAATTTTATTTTTATTTTTCTGTAATACCACAGACATCTTGGATCGTCCATGTTTATTTTTAGTATAGTTCTTACTTTAAAATTGAAATGTAATTCGTACTTGCTAGACCGACAGACAGTTTCAACTCAACAAACAATTAGGAAACAAGGTTTGTGAATCCCGTTTCTTACAAACCTTGTATTAGTATAACCACGAAAGTTTAAAGTTAAGATTAATAACTTTATACTCTTATAAAAACAATAACGTGTTGAGTAATGGGATCAAACATGTCACAATGATAAGTATGGGTTATCTAGAGGTCAATTTCGGCAGGTGCTTCTAGATTGTTCTTCAGTTCTAACCACGTTCATCATTCAACTGCTAGCCTAAAGGGACAATGATGTTTCTAATATACAGGATTTTTTTTATAAATATAATGATTATTTAAAAAAATGATGAACTTTAGTTTTACAATAAATGTTTCAAAGTAACACATGTCACCCTTCTTCCATTTCTATTTTTGCTTTTAGTGTCTTAAATATATAAAAATAAATAAGCATCCCATAGTCCAGATGTGTGTGTGTTTGTGTGTGTATGAGAGAGATTAATCTACATTCATACATCTACGCATACATGCGCTTAGTTTAGGGGTACTCTTAAAACTAACTTTTTTTACACAATAAAAATATTGTATCTCTATAACGTACGATTCCCGCAGGGTATAACGAGCGACATCTGGTGGTATTACATGATATCATCAGCGTTTTACTGGTCGCTCACCATCAGTCAGTTCTGGGACGTGCGGCGCAAGGACTTCTGGCAGATGTTCGTCCATCACCTCGCAACTATCGCGCTCCTGTCCTTCAGCTGGGTCTGCAACCTTCACAGAATCGGCACCCTGGTGCTGGTCATACACGACTGTGCTGATATATTATTAGATGTAAGTAGATATAGAAATAAATAAACTATACTATATGTACTTTATAATAAATAATCACGAGCGTGTTGTATGCGGCCGTTAAATATACAGTCAGGTCAAATATGTCGGAGTTGCACCGACTAAGCGGAAGAGGTCGTCCCTCATACACACTACCTAACCTAACCTGACTTTCATCATAGTGACGGAGTAACCAGTTCGTTCCAATGCACCCAATCAAAGGTATTGTCAAAACATTAAACATCACCATGGCAACCGAAATTGTTAATGAAGGTTTTATATACCTCGGGAACAGTTTTATTTTCGTAGAAAATGTAAGTACCCCATGTTATTTTCTGTATCCCTGACAATGTGTGTGCAAAAGTTCACGATGATCAGTTCAGTAGTTAATGAGTTAAATTGTTACAAACAAACTGACATTCACATTTATAATGTTAGTAAGAATTAAGTTACGACTAAGTATATATACTAGTGAATCGTCCAATGTCGAAGTTATTACGAAAGACATAAACGCTAGATGGCGCTATCATTAATCTTAGTATTCCCGCATCTCATAAGAAACTTTAAATGTGGCAGTTGCTTAACACGTTGTTGACGCGTTGCGTACAATACTGTTTGCGTATTAATAAATAAATATATAATTTCAGGGAGCGAAAGCAACGAAATACGCGAACTATCAGAAGCTATGTGATGTGTTGTTCGCAATCTTCACGGTGCTCTGGATAGTCACCAGGCTGGGGATATTCCCCTTCTACATTATATGGAGGTTGGTGTTTTAAATATACAGATTGTACTATGAAGTGCTTAACCCTAACTGTCGTATGTATACTGTCTCTGTTTCTGGCAATACAATCTTCTTTGTTCTTCTTCTTCTTTTCTAGTTAGAAGTATGTAAGGCGTGACTTTAAAAAGAGCGTTATAGTGTGGCTTGAAAGTGGACGTTGTGACTAGAATTGAAAAAGGTATGCTTCGGTGGTTTGAGCGTATTGAAAGGATGTTAAGACAAAATGATGTTGCAGGAGTGGCAGTGTTGGTAGGGAATGTTCCAGTAGAACTTTATCGATCAAATTAATGACATACTAAAGAAAGGCGATATAAGGAGTACCCGTAATCGATGAGCATGTATGTATGGGTGTAGATGGAGACAGGTGTGCCAGGAACGTGCCAAATGGAAATCCGTGATCTCTGTCTCTTGCGGGCGTGAGCGCATATTCATTTATTTTATTTTCTACGCTGGCAACGAAGCTGCAAGTCCCTGTTGTTGATGTCTATGGGTAGCCAGATTACTTAATATCATGTGAAAATATCTTTTAAAATGTATGTAGTTACTTTAATAACTTGAATCTTCCAGCACTTCGATCCGCGCGCCGATGCTGCAGCCAATGTTCCCGGTGTACTACATCTTCAATGCGCTGCTGTTGCTGCTGCTCGTGCTGCACCTGGTGTGGACGTGGCTCATACTGCAGGTCGCGTACAAAGCCATCACTGCTGGACAGGTATATACAACAAAAATATATTCCGACATCATAAATTCCAGCCTAAGCTGAACCTTATTTCATATCATGGACATATAGATTTGAGGTCAACTTACATTGGTTTTTATTATTTCATCATATTCTTCATCCCCTACTTTAGATCTTTAGGGGATAAATTTAGAAAAATCCTTTCTTAGTGGTACTTAATATAAGAAAGGCCCAGTCATCAAATTTCATAATGGTCGGTTCAGTAGTTATTTACAGGTGAAAGCGCAACAAACAAACTAACATTCGCATTTATGTATATGTATTATAGTTAGGAATGTTACCACCATACTGATGTTGTGACCACCGCACTGACCATATGACCATCTTACAGCTGGACGGCGACATCCGCAGCTCGAGCTCGGAGCTCAGCGACAGTTCGCACACACAGTCCAACCACAGCACGCCCAATCGAGCCAATCATAAAAAGTAAGCATACTAAATCTCAATATTGTTAACACATAACTGCATAATTAGTAGTATATGCGACAGAAAAATGATATTTATATGTTCCTTTACACCTCCATCCCCTCTCCCGTCAAATCCCACTGCCCTTCCAATCCTTTCCTCCATAAAAGGAAAGGGACAATG
>JWHW01037674.1:0-15167 GCA_000931545.1 Papilio glaucus | reverse complement strand
CCACACTATCTCTGTAGCTAAGTGACAAGGGACCGAAGTGATGCACACACATACTTAATCATTAATTTGCACATACATCATACATTGACATACAATTCCTTGAAATACTTCTATAAAAATATATTTTCCTTAAATAATATAATTTTGAAGATCAAAATGAAATCTATATGGGAATAATAATTTCGTTTTTTAACCTATAACTATTATTAATGCTAACTCAAGAAAAATATCAGTTCACAATTTGACTATTTAACTTCGACAGTTTATAAACGATACGAATGTATGTTGAGAAATTATATGTTAATTGTGAATGATTTGTTCCAGTCCACAACACGCCTAGTACGATTATAAACTGACGAATTTTAGAATTTGTCAGTGACATATTTACTAATATAATCATAAAAATCAGTAACCATCGTACATTTTAAACGCAAAATAAGCGCTAGTAGTGGAGTTGCGGCTATGTAGCCCACTACTAACTTGTACATTTTAATTCTTTCTTTTATAGAAAAAGAAGGGAAAAAGGTATAAAAGGTATCGTTAAACTCGGCTTATATAGCTGACAAGACAAATATATATTTATAACATATATATATAGACCTTTAAAGTCAAGTTTTATTCATGTGCAAATATTTTTTGTTGCCTCATATTTATACCGTACATATTTAATGCGAACTCGTTCAAATCGTTTATATTTTCATTACTTTTTTAGTATCTTGTATACAGATAATGAAAAGATGTTTTATAGCGTTATACATTGGTCCAAATAATATCTGTAGGAGAATGCTTTTGACTATTTCTAGCCATCCCAATTAATCAGATTTGATTTAAATAATACAATTCTTTGATAATTCAACACCAATCACTATTATTCAAAGGTTAAAATATGTCGTAAAAATAATATATATAACACAAATCACAAAAATATATATAACACATCATAAGTGATAATTCAAAACAGCGCTACAATAGTTCAGCAATAAATAAATAAGTAATAAAAAAAATTAATTAAATTCAAAATTGAATACAAGAAAAATAAATTAAAAAAAGTTATTTCTGTTCCAAATTCAAATAAGCATGTAGTGCATGTTGTTCACGCGAACCTATAAGATTTCCCCTTACCAAATATCGTCTAATAAGACTAAAGAAGTTTTCACTTGAAATAAATATTTTTATCATCATGAAAAATGTTATTAAATGTGATAAAAACATAACACCACTATATATTAAGTCACGGTAAAATTATGTAGTATTATGACAAGGAGATTTTCTTTATTACGTTTAAATTATATTATTTAAAAGGTTGTATTAAAATGGCGCAGCAAACTGGTCAAAAAGATCATAAAGATATTCGTGCGCCATTTTAACGCAACTAACCTATCCTACCAAAAGTTACCTATTTTATGACGTAGCAGTGATCATTTGGTTGTTTTAGTTTTATGACGTTTGCATATTTCTAAGATTCTTACGGCCTATACCAAAATAAAATTATACATGTATATACAAATTAAAATAGTAGGTAAAAGCAAAAGAAATAAATACTAAAGGCGAAAAAAGCGACACCTTACAAAAATATTTTCGCGCCTTTTCTAATTTCTTTTCAAATGACAAACAAAAAAAGTTTTTTTAATTTAAATTTAGTCACATGCCGAATATATGTTAAGGCTTATTAACCATTTTATATATTTTTTCAATGGGGTTAAAAACTCAAAGCTCAAAGCAGATGTCGCGACTGTTGATTGTTCCTTCTATTAGCCATTGTTTTCCGTTTGTTTTTGTTTTTCGACAATATTTTTTTCATATTATTAACAGAAAATGTATTCAATGTGGAATGTAGCTGAGCTAAAAGCCGAATTAAGAAAAAGAGATGCCTCTTCCAGTTTTTCCTTCGAACAGCCTTCTTTCACAGTTTTCTTCGCAAAGGAACTTTAAGAAATATATGAATTCCTATATTTTTGCAATTAATAAATACACAGCGTGTTATCATAAGAAAATAAGAAATAAAGTGTTTCGGTGTTAATATTTTGTGTGAAGTTTGATAGATAGTTAGGTACATTCAATAGTAGCGACATCTGAAGTGAGCAAAAGGCAGTTTTTACTATTGACCTATTTATGCGTTATTTTTAATTAACTTTCTCTTATAAACATTTCTGTAAGTATGATCGTTTAAATATCTTTAGATTAAATTCGTTTAAAATAATTGGATAATTTGCAGAAATTTGTGAGGCTTGGTATATTTTATGACACTTTTATTCTTATAATTTATAACTTCTAATGATTCAGTATTATTTTAAAAAAAGCATTTAATATTTGTAATAATTTCTTATTATTTAGACTATACTAAATTATTAGTAATGTTCACAATATTATTATTTCTAAAATAATTCCTTCGGAAAATAACAATTGAAATTTTGTTTCGGTCCAAATGACCTCAAGCAATAACAAAGTCGTACAACTTAAAATCGATTTCTTATGATAATCGACTCATTTTGAATTGTTGCGATGACAGCTGTCGCAACTTTTAACGATCAAAATGTCACATCAGTTTCTCTTAAAAACGAAATATTGTTTTTCAAATACAGCGTAACTTATTGTGTGTCTTTAAAATGCTTATATAAATTTAGCAAAACTTAGTTCCTTGCTCTTTTAGTGACTAAATTATGGCATTTAATAAAACAAAATCATTAACGTCATAAGTTCCAAAAACGCGTTTGACCTGGGACCATATAGTCGGCCTTAGATTTATTTGTTAAGAGAGAACAAAGTAGTAGAACCAAAGTTTTTTTTAAATAAAATTGCCCAGTGCTTTCGTTTATAATTTGTTTTGGTATTTTTTTTATTATTGTTGAAACTTTAATCGGTATTTAGTGATTCTTAATTTGTTTTATATTTTATCTATAATTTAATAGTTATTGTGTTCTAGAAATATATTTGCTTATTGCATTTATTTCGAACCGCAATATTAACTGCTGAAAGAAGTCTGGGGAATTTCTCGTAAAAAAAGCTTTTTAGTAAAAAAAAAAATTTAGTAATTTTTTTTTTCACGATGATATGATAAAACATTATATGTTATGTGTTGCTATTACAACGGAACACATATTTTTCGTATGTTTCCTGAGCTACAAACATTTTTATAAAAGGCAAAAATATCGATCGTCCAAGTTATCTGTAATGTGGCGAAAATTACAACCGCCATATTGAAATGTCAAACAAATGTCAGTGACTGCTGGTAGTTTTCTCGTATGTCAGTTCTAACGGATTATACAATGTAATGTCTTATAAATGAGAACTTTTATTGCTAAGTAAATGATTATAATATGGATTTATGTTTTTGGTCAGATAGCTAGGTAGATACCACTTGTAAATAATTTATATTTTAGGTATAAATAGAGGCCTAAATTAAGAAATTGGTAAATAACAGATGCATATAACCTCAGTCCTTAAAATTATTAAGAATAATAACATTAACTGGACACGATAACTTTTATTTTGTGCAGTAAACATTTGGCAGCACTATAGCGACGGTGGTGACGCCATCCAATCACAGATAATTTGTTCGGTCTATATTTTAAATATAAAACTAATATTTTCAATATTGCTTCGCCTAGACTATTTTCAGTATCTTACAATATGTAACAGTGGTATTTGCGAGTAAGTGAAAAAAAAATGAGTATAAAACTTATTTCCAAGGTAATATATTGTTAATAATCGCATGTAGATTTAAAAAAAAAAGGAATTTATCAATGTATATTATTGATAAAATTAGATAGGACAATTGTTTAAACATTAAATTGGTACATGAAGCACATTGGTGCAACTTAAAGTTACAATTTGTTGTAGGTTAAGTTTTTACTTTGTTATTGGTAATGGTGCACAGATTATAAATATGAAAGTAAACTGCTGTCAAACAATTACATGTACACTTAATATTTTAGTCTACTTAAAAGTTACAATCAACTCTTAAAACCATAGACAAAAATATGACATCAGTATAAAAAGGAGCGTCACTGATTTTTTGCTATGGTAACACTAATAATAACATTGATTGTAATACCAAAAAAATACATATCAACCCACATTTACTTATTATCAATATCATGTACATTTTTAAATTGCACACTGTAGATGATAATGTTATTTATAAAACGCAAGAATACACCCAAAGACGCTTTTTAAAGGTTAATTTTAACTATAGGGTAGATTTAAAAGAGGTTTTTTATTTATTTATGGTACTAGTTATGTTAGGGATGATTTGTTGTATTAAAATATACCAAATAAAGTTCACATTGATGTTACACAATGTTAAAATTTTATTCGTGGAAAATACCAAAGAAATTTTTTTGCGTATGAGAGTTTAGTTTTTTCCCTCTCTCAGAGAGGAGGCCTCGTCACTGCAGTGGGGAACATTCTATTACTATATGTCTGACATTAGCTACTCTGTGCAGTAAACGTCTTTTTTTACATGTGAACAGTTTGAGGAACGCCAAAGCTCTGGGTTACCCTTTGTGACACTTAGATCCTACTATTATTAAATAATAATAAATTGCTTATATTTGAATGAATAAAAACGCCAATTGTTAACCCAGCTTTGTTTATTACTAATGTTTAATGTGAGTTCTTCCAAATAGTATAATTTTAAATCGTAAGTGTTGCCACACACCAAAAAAAATAGGTAAAAATGGTATAATATATTGTTCTGCCACAATGTTTTTAATTGGCTAGATCACTTAAATAATTGTACGACTTTCTCTAATAGGATATTTTGTGCCTTTTCGATAAGTTGGTGTTAATACTTAAGAAAATTATTCATAAAAATGTTACAGTAGTTATAAATTGATCAATGACTTGTTTGGAATGATTGAGGATGTGGTGATCTCTTTAAAAAATGTATGAGAACGAACTTAAAACTTTAGCAAATATTGTTTATTACCTGATTGACTACAATGTGGATGCGAGTAACATAATTTAATGTTTTTGTTATCCTACTACTATAATAATGTCATCGTATTCGATAATTTATTTTGAATATTATAAATTTCTTTGTTTAACGTGGGATTAATTTTGCTTAACTATATTTTAATGTTAATATTTGTGTGGAGTCTTTAATGTTACAAAAAAATGAAGAGTAAAAAATATATTTTAGTTTTAAATATTTAATTTCTCTTACGTCTGTGCTTGTAATTGACCAAGGTACGGCAAGCATTGATTCAAATATAACTGAGTAATGTATGGATTTGATGTTTTTGTTACTTATAACAGGGGGTAATTTTAAATAGTAAGTAAATAACTGTCATATGAATCGTCGCCATTTCATTGTGGTCTGTATGAGCTTTGTTGTGCACAATGTCCTTTATTTTTTGTAAGCGTAATAAAAAAATGTGAAAATAAAACAATTGCGTCGGTATTTGTGTTGTTTTGTTCATTTTTATTGCAAATAGAAATTGTTTTCGCAACACCCTATTAGCTGTAATTAGCCTCAATAACCTTTTGAATATTCCAAAAGTACTAAGTGAGCCCATTGTTGTACACCAGGCACCTTGAGCCATTTATTGATCAAGTATCTTGATGGCTACGCCAACCGGCCCGTCAATCATTGGCAACTCTATTACAAATAATGAACAAATTGGTCTATTTAAAGGCCAAAATGTACTTTTCAGCAAGTTCTTGTTTCTAATATCAACTTTATATACTCTGTCTATAATATACGTTACATGACCATGTCGTTTCAAGTAGGTATATGCTTTAATAATCATATATTATTATCATCTATATATACTTCCAGATACAAATTCAACATTCAAAAGTGAAGCTCGTATTTTGCCGCACATGTTTACCAGCTTATCGACGATACCCTAAAATGAATAAAAATAAAAACTTTAGAGTTTTTAATATTAATTATATTTATAAAAAAAAACAATCACAAAGAAAATAATATTTAATATTTTAAATTTCATAAACTAACAGCTGCCTCTTAAATATAATTATGCTAAAATACAAATATTTTCAAGACACTTTCTTAATTTATCCTTTTTTATAATTTTAGGGTAAATTAAAATTTTAAAAATAACGATGTTATTAATATTATTTTACAGAATGAAAATCGGTTGGCTGGTTAAGTTTTTATGACAAGTTTACTAAGAGGGCTCGCAGATATGTCGAAAAACGATCAACAAATTTTAAATTTAGTTGTATATAAAAATTCTGCATACAAATGTGTTCGTACTTATCTTACTTTGAGGTATCGTTATTACACGATTTTATAGTACAAACCGTCATTATTAAAATAACAAATACGGAGATTTTGTATTCGTGTAGCGCAAACATTTGACTGTCTAATCACTTAATCACACAAAGTTGCCAATTGGCGACTTAAGGTGACTTAACTTTTGGGTCTCGGATTATCCATCTGGAGATATGTAACACCGTTGGCTATACCCCGTATTACCAGATAGACGATATACGCCTGATTGTAATTTACATGTTTATATAGGAATTCTCTGTATATTATAAATTCAGTCACATATATATGGTATTTATAAAACTATTAGTAAAGTAAACGGTTTAAAATTTAAAGAACATGCACAAATCTTGTCCGATTCTTTTTTATGATTTTGGTGTAACTATTTCAAGGATTCGTACGGAACCAAATTTTTATTGAATAGCTATCGAAACGTAAACTTGTATACTCTTTGACAAAAGTCCTTATTTTATTTTCTGTATAATCTATAAAGTATTATACATAGAATATTCTATCTTATCTATTTTATGTTAACAATTTATTTATCTGTGCAGTGCAGGCAGCGGTTTGTCTGTTTGTCTCGCTCACGCGCTCTGTCGCTGTCGGCCGCTGGATTATAACTCTAATTCGATTAACTTCAAAATAATTCTATTTATTATATGTAAAACTGGAAACGCTGTGGACGTGAATAACTTGGCGAGGCATTAACTAAAAATGTTACGACCGGTGTTGGACTCTTTTTGGAGCGCGAACATTTGGTTACCGCCAAATACGACGTGGGAAGATATTGCCCCTGGTCCACATAAGGCGGTGCAGTATACGGATCATCGTCACGTTTTCTTCCCGTTACCGTTAGCGTTTGTGTTTATAACTCTGCGCTTTATATTACAGAGGTAAGTGTATAACCTAGTTCCTAAGCTTTTACATAAATGTAAGGGGCGTGTACCAACTATAACAGCTATAATCATGTCATGATTCTTTACATTTTTAAAGTAACAGGTGATTCATTCTTATCGGTTACTAAAAAATTTAAACCATTAATTTATTTCACACCAGCAAGCATAAACAAGTTTATGAAGTTGAAGATAATATGAATGAAATGCTTTGTCGGAAAATGTTGCGAATAATTTACTCGTACATAAAATAATTAATGTAACTAGATCCTCGGTGTATATCATTTTCATAATTTATTACTTTTATTAATAAAAACTAAAGCCACAAAACATAGAATAGTTGTGTTGTATATCGTAGGTAAGGATAAGAGGAGACCTGGTTAGAAAGTGTTTGATCCCTTTAATAAAATTGCTCTGAGGCATTTAACCTTTAATAAAAATAACCGTCTTTAAATGATATAAAGATGAAACCATTTGATCTAACTACATGAGTTTTCCAAATTTACCAAAAAAAATAAGGAAAGACTCATTTGTCACTTTTCAAGTTCCACCAAATTTATTTATTCTATTCTTATTAAAATACTAGTGATCCGCATCCGCCGCTAATGGCTTCACCCAGGTAGCCATTTCGAAATCTATGGGGAACATACATTACATATACACATCACCTTTTATATACATAGATATGCACCTGTTAAAAACATACCAAATGTGGGATACATTTGATGGGGAAAAAATCCCCAGGATAAAAAGTAGCCTATTGGCTACTGCAAACTATAATCTATCTCTGTGCCAAATTTCATCCATATCTGTTTAGTCATTATTGCATGAAAGAGTAACAAACATTCATATAGAAACTTTCGCATTTATAATATTAGCATATAAAATATGAAGAATATGTCTCAATTGATAACAGCTGACAACAATCTATTAAATGATTTGTATCCTAAAACAACTTTTTTGTAACTTGATGTGCTATATGCACCTTCATGAACAGTAAACACAAGCAGCACTAGCATATTAAGAAAGGGTGATCATGACCTAACATTGGTAGAGTCCGCAGCGGCAGTTATGGTATAAAATAGGCTGGCTTGACTGGTGAAATACCACACAGTAGACAAGCATGAAGTATAAGTATTGTTATGAATGTTCTCTGATGAGGTGCCAGAGGCTCAATTTCAGTCCATATATATATTCAGTAAAGTTTGTTGGTGTGAGAATATACATTCAAAATTAGCATTTTTCTTTATTAACAGCCAGCCATGCTACTGTATATAAAGCAGCCAGCCAGTAGCATTGATATTTCTCACACCAACAAACTAGACACTCTGCAGAATACTCTTGTAGAATAATCTATGACCAGGTATACATAAAGACTATGACATTTAGCCTTATGTACCCAAGATGTCAATTGTAATCAAATCTGTGGGAACATGTGAATAAAGGTAGTTTTTGCTGTGCATCCTAATATCATTTAGTTGGATATAAAAACAAACATTAAAATGACTAGCTAAATCATAGTATGCATACTCAACTCAAAGAGGCGGGTGGTAATTGAGACAAGTTGTTACAAGCTTGCACCAACTAAAACCCTACAGTGATGACAACGAGATCTCCATTTGGAACCCAGTCCCTCATATGCTTTTCAAGATTTTGGTCATCCGATTTTGGTCACTATAGTTAGGCCAAAACCAAGTTGTGTAATGATTTAATTCTTTGCATTAGGTTATTCCAGTTTTTGGCTATGCCTACCTATTTTTATAAGACAACTAAGAAGCTCAAAATGAGATTAGTCGGAGCCTAGTTAACTTTGGGAAGCACTGATCTAGACTATTTTAATTGCATTGACGTCAGACAACCCCATTATGATAATAACACTTCTAAGAGCTTAATTTAAGTAATAGCTATAGGCTAGCAACAGTTGATTGAGTTAAAAACCGTTCCCACATATATTTGTTCAGCGATCGTTTAATTGTATGATTCAATACAGTAATGTCAGTCTGGCGGTCGCCGCGCGACGTCCGCGTCTCCTAGACACAAGCAATTGAACCTCTAATGTAATTGCACACAATATAACTTGACCGCTCTCATCTCAGATGCATTCCATCATTATCCAATTCAATATAATTCAAACAATGTACAGATGGTGCTCAAGCCTATTATCTATTTATGTCACTGCACAAGTGAAATCTGTCATACATTAAAATGTCTAGTCTGTCTCTAAGACATAAAGACATAATATTTATTTCTTGTATCAAATTTATTATATTAACTAGTACTATAATTTTCTTATTACCCTAGACCTGATTTTACTCTTCTTCCCCTTCACACCTATTTCTAAAGAAAGGATGGGAAGGAGAAGAGGATTTGACCCCAAGGAGGATAGGGCAAGAAATATTTTTTTTTCTGTTTATTCCCCCTTGCTCTTTCCTCTCTAAAGGTTGGCAATGTATCTGAAACTCATTACACAAACTATAGTCGCCTAGCGGTTAGGATGCACCTGAGTAGGTCCTAGTATCAAAACCCGATGGAGGCAAAATATTAATATTTCTCTGCTATTTCAAAATCACAAACTAACTGCTTTTTTCTAATAGGTTAATTATGGTCTAGTTTCTATTGTTTCGTATTTGGAATAGTTCCGAGTATATTAGAATGCAAGTCCATAATAAATGTTTCGCGATCGAATGTTAATGTGGTTGTGTGCTTTGAAGACGTTATTTCTGACGTCCGAGGGTTATCAAAATAATGTTATTTATCAATTTAAAGTTGTTTGAACCGAAGTTATATTGAAGTTTATTAAAAGACCAAAACAATTCATTATTTATTAAATAAAACGACTTTACGCCTTCACGGTCGCGTACTCATACGAGGCTTGCAGTGACCGCGAATTAATCCCCTCGCCCTGAAGGACCTTCGACAGGTCCGGAACTTGTACAACACTGATGTACGAACCGGAGTAAAACCGTTTTATTTAATTAATTAATACGTAATTTATGTTTCAAAAGAGTTTTAATAATTTCATATCAATAATTCAAGAAATTTAGACAAGTTGCAAGCTCGTATATATAAGATGTATATGTGAGAATTATGATGAACGTGGTAAACAAAACGCGCGACTTTACGATACTATATTTGTATATCAATGCTGTATTAATTATACTAGTACTATATTAAAAGTTCCGGTCACACATATAATTATATATATACAATATAATACTGTATTCGATCATATTTTCCTTGTATTTTTTCCATCTATCTACTACATCGTCATTTCCTGTACAAAGATTGGCAACCTCGAAATATTTTTAGGTATTGCGTTACATATAGCTGTAGACAAACAAGCGGTTCAACCACTGCATTCTTAATACTGAACTATCCGCCAGTACCGAGCTCTAATCTAATCTAACTTGCCACCCGTAGCGGTGAACGCGTGTCAATGAACCATAAAAAACGTAATTCCCGAGACAATAGTGTGTAAAAAGTAAATAAAGCCTAGTGGTTTATCCCTGACCTGCCGCACCGCGCCGCTAGCTAGCTAGCACAGCGACTTCTTGTCTACACCAAGATAATATTGACCTTGATGATACTTTGATCGGTATAGTTTTTTTTAATCATTGTCAGCCTTTATGTAGTGCAGGAAAGGGATGTCGGTGTAAAATTTGAGGGGAGGAGGTAACTCCCCAGCGGTATTCCCAATTCAATACGACCTCGGGACCTTTAAAAAAACCAACGTACTCTTTCCTTAACGGCCGGCAACGCCTCTGTAGTTCCCCTCAATGCGGATATTCATGGGCGTCAGTGACTAGGAGACCCGCTTCTAGTTTGGACCCTTCACCTATAAGAATAGGGAAGAAAATGGGATAACGCCCTTAGGACATCTCATTAGACGAAACGATGAAGTATAAATATCTATTTTGTATCCAGCATACTTTTCTTACATGATCTAAGCGATTAGGTTATTTTTAGAGGTGTAAATGAAGACCTACAGTTGCATTTTAAACGTTAGAAATGCACGAAGCCCTAGCTACGACGCAACCCTACCGCGTTCTACCTTGTAACAAATGCCCTACATGACAAACTGTTTGTGTGGGTGTACAAATCTATACGTAAACAAAGTAATACAAACAAAATCCGTAAACAAACTCGTCCGTTTTATTATGGCTTCAAATAATAAAGACTAGCACGTTTGTACTATTGTTTCTTATTGCAATCATCTATGTACATTGTGTACATAATATATATGTATGTGACCGACTGACTGTGAACATGGTCAGTTTATATTTGGACTAGGCTTCAATTTAGAATTTGCTCACAGCTTATTGTTTGCCTAGTCTGATAAACTGACGAAGTTGACAGTCGATCGGTGACTAAATACTTCATGCCGATATTCCTGCAACATTTGCTATTCGTAATGCTAATGAGTTGCAGATGCGTTGCCTTCATTTAATGGACTGGGGAAGGGATAGACAAAAAAGGATATTTCTTTTTCTTATCCATCTCCTTCCCCGAACTTCCATCTTCTACTTCACGCCTGTTTTCTGTGAGGTGGTGGTATTTCACCGGTCGAGCCGGCCCTGTAGTGCAACAGATGTTGTTGCTGCCACTGTTAAATGACCAAAAAACCCATGTCCTTTATAAGGTAATAATATTTTTAAAAAAGTTGAAAATTAAGTAATTTCTTGTACTTAATTTAGTAATTAAAAAAATTAACATGCGGTAAAGAAAAATATAAAACGGCCGTAAGCAGTGGTGTAAACAGTGGATTAACCTGTAACACGTCCGTTAAGATAACAAAACGGTTAATTGTTACGATGAATTAAGTAATTTGTATACACTTAAAATAATTACTAACAATTAAACCAATGAATCTTACTTAGAGTTTACATTATCTTGTTAAAACGACTGGACTGACAATAACCAAATCTTGAATAATGGCTTCTGAAATATTGATTTTCAAGTCATCAAATTAGTTAAGTAAGACTTGTGCTGCTAAGTCGCATAGAATAAAAACACAGTCCGGGAGGACCGTGTGTGTGAGGACTGGGGGACTGAGGACTGGCGATAGTGAGAAAATCGAAATTTTTGCTCAATAATCGCAAATTCGTATTATGTATCAGCAATAACCAAGCGAAAGCATAACAAAGATAGTGCTGCCTCTGTCGAACAATTAGTGAATTAATACGTGCATTATCGTAGTACAGAACAAAGCGATACACAAAGTTTTCGTATTACTATACTTTTGACAGCGATGCGGGAGCCATCAGCGAGCGATAGAAACGTCAAACTTGCGATCACCTTTTTATTGATTATTGATCGATTGCATATGACTCTATGAATGTTTCTTTTTTTTTAATGGTCTTAGTCTAGCCTTGCGCTTGTGTTTTATATCTGTCCAGTATTAACAAATATAAAACAATTTTTTAATAAAAAATTAAGTAATGAAGTCTTGATACAGAGGCTATCACTCCAGGAGTACCTCAACTTGGTCATTCGACACTCTGCCATATTTTTATATCTATTAAAAACACGTTAAATTATAATATATTTCTTATCCGAATGTTTTAAAGGTTAATACTTAAAAAATTAGTTAAAACTCGTCATTTACTTACTCCACACTTATGTGTGGAGTAAGTAAATGACGACTTTTAACTAAGTTAAATTTTAAGTTGCGAGTTCAAAATCCAAGGAAATTGTATTGACAGTTTGACCTCTGGGCTGGGAGTATTTACATATATTCTTTGATTTGGCAATTTAATATAGCACCTTAAACCATTAATATAGTCGCCACACGTGGGTTTAGTTTCAACTCAAAATTATAAACATCCGTTTGACGTTCATTACAATTGCTAATGGATTGCTACTTGATGGCTGTTTGACAGTTTTGTAAGAAAAACGTGCATATTTACGAACAGCGAAGAAAAAGTAAGCGATGAGCTACGTAATACGAATTATCTAAACATATAATAAAATGTAACTGATCGCTGTCTGTACAGTGAAGATATCTGAGAAAAACTTTTGATTGGGGGCCTTCATAAATGCAATAAAACCCAAAACAATGATTATTAGTATTTTTTTCTGTTTGTCTGTGCGTTTGTTACCGATAATCACAGAAACGGCTTAACCGATTTGGGTGCGGTTTTCACTGATGTATTGTGGTAAGCTTCACTTAACATTTAGTGTTTGTTTTATCTCAATCGGTTTATAAATAAAAAAGTTATATCAATTTAACTGTGCTACGGCCCCACATACGCGGGAAAAGGGCAGTGAGATGATGATGAGGTTACGGTAGTATTAAGTAGGTAATATCATTTCGTTTAAGTGAAATTGCAGGGCGGGTGACACCGCGGGGCACAGCTAATTTTGACATAAAGCAATCGATCGCGCGTCGTCTGCAAAATGTTTGCTGATCGCTTGCTGGTTGCTACCTTCAGCAGATAAGCAGCAGGTTTCGGTATTGCCGCTCGCACCCAGTGGACAACCATGACAATAATATTATTATTTAATATTATAAATGCGAAAGTTAATATGTATGGATGTTTGTTACTATTTTACGTAAAAACGGCTGAACGGATCTGGGTGAAATTTGTTACAGAGGTATATTATAGTCTGGGATAGCACATAGGCTACTCTTTACGCCGGAAAAATGTACGGTTCCCGTGGGATACATTTTTTTATTTACAGGTCCTGTCTACGTATATAAAAGGAAATGTGTGTATGTGTATGTATGTTTCCTATAGATACCGAAACGGCGACCCGGACGAAGCCGAGGCGGATCATTACTACTGTATAAATCTGTAGTCTATCTGTATACTCATTTTTTTGTAAAATTTTGTGAGAAATATTAATTGGCTCAGTAAAATCAATTGAACCATTTTTATGTAGCTATCTTTCTGTCTGTCTGGATGCTCCGTTATAACTTAAAGTTGGCGTATAGCAAGAAGACGCGATTACACAAGTAATAGGTCATATAGAATATCGGGAAGAAAAGAAACTGTTCCCGACGAATATGAAAAAAAATAAAACACTATTTCCAATATCGGTTGCCATGGTAACGACAATGGTTTAGTGTGATACGTTATATTGTTTTGACAATAACGCTTTTTACACATTATAATTAAATATATTATACGCGGAATCACATTACATAAAAATTCAACGGGGAATATAAAGACCACAAGCGAAGCCGTGGGCAACACATAGTGATTATATAATTTCTTGATGCATACACGACTGAACTCTTTTGAAATTGCTGTACCGATTTAGAAGAAATTCTGTCTGTTTGTTTGGTCCAGAGATAGCTTAGATTCTTAATTGGACACGGATATTGGCGCTGTGAATAATTCAAGGAGATTTTTTTTAGTATTAACTTATAACAACAAAATATTAGCTGAACTCGGTAATAATATTTATAACATTGAACTAAAAATCGCACTGGGCGTGACAGTATAATACTGCAAAAAAACGTACATGTAAAAAGTTGATAGACTGAATTCATTATTCAACTAGAAACGAAAAACTGTTTTACCCTAAACAACGATAGTCTGTATTTTACAATAAAGGTATACAAACATTACTACACGTAGAATTAATGTGTAGCCTTACCGGCGAGCGTGTAGTATGCGCTTCAACCGTGCAAATTGTAATCTCTCGCTACTGGGTCATGGCCGTAAAAGCCTTTATCTCTTGCGAAGACTCACAATTGACAACCGTAAAGCACTTGTCAAAAAACTGGAGCGTGAAGAAATGTCCAATAAAAAATAGGTTTGTTATGCGTTTTACAACAAACTGTTTTTGAGACCTCTAGTAAAGTGGGTATCTCATTCGCCGTTCTATATGGCTTCGTACACTTATTTAAACAGACCTCTGGAAAACGTCAAAGAACTCGAAGATGGCCACAATGATCGGTCCCCTGCCGACCTCATCCAGTGGACTCACACAGCCTTGATCAGATCGTCGGGCCACCTTGTGGGAGACCATTCCAGGACTTCTCTATTGTTCTGTAATAAAGTTGGTAGGATTGTATAAAGAATAAAACT
>JWHW01037669.1:169417-182226 GCA_000931545.1 Papilio glaucus | reverse complement strand
CCCCAAAGACAAAACAACCCTTCGTCGTATCACACGTCATCAGTGAATAGATCATTTACAATTTAGTGATTTGATCAAATCTTTGTGAAATATATGTATATAGGTTATATACCTTGGAGACTCGCTGGTAAGCGAGGATTGCAAGGAGCTATTCCCCTATTCTTTAATCCTTCGTCTTGTCTTTTATTACATATCTATGTACCTGCAATCATTTCGTGTGGTTCGAATATTTTGGTGTAGCGATGGAAAGTTAAGTTAAGAAATGTTGAGTTATTTCTGTGTATATCAGATCAGTAGCCACTACTGATACCAACTCGCCGCACCATAGGTCGGCGTTATGGAAACATATGAAAGGAATTGGATTTTGCGTTTTTTGCGATTGGATTTTGCGTTGTGAAAGGAAGAAGTGAGGGTTGGGTTGTAAGATAAGCTTAGGTTTATTATAAGATCGACTGAAGTCACTAGTAGAGTAACTTTCATCTAAAGCTTAACGATTGGATTTTAAAAATGAAAAACTGTGAATTACATATCTTGTTTATTGCATTACTGAATACTGTCACTAACGCTAGCGTACATGCAATGTCGAACCAAACTTTAAAGACCTCTCGCTTACAAACGCACCTGTACCTAACACTGTACATCAAAACATCAACTATAGAATTCTACTAAACTTAAACGCGCCCCGACAATTGTCTATATCGAAACTATTTTGAAAGCTGGAGACAAACGGACGAGCGGTTCACCTAAGGGTGCGTCCAGATTTGGCGAATGTGTAGCTCGCGAGCCGTTCGCGGCTCATTCGCCAGATCTGAATGCACACAATGTTATAAGTGACCTATATTTTGTTCCACATCAGTTTATAATTTGTTTTTTTGTTGTAAAATTCATAAATTCCAATATATTTTCGAAAAACAACTAGTCCTTACTATCTTATTCAGTTTACCGTATTACACGATTTTCACAGAATTACATTTCCGATGAAAGTATAAAAAGTGTAATGGCCGCCATGTATGACGTTTGTTTATAAAGTTCTATCTTGATGAAGAATAAACTACACGTATAGAGCTGCAACCAGATCAGCTGGTTCATTGCAAGTTATGGAGAAGTACGACATGAGAAGGTTTGGGCCTTCTGGGCCTCTTGAGTTCTCCTTCAACTTGTGTTCGGGCTCCGTTACCATAGGACGATATGCAGAAGTACTAATCGACTGATCGTGTTACTTCTTCCGGCCAGGATGTTCGCGCGTAGAAACTAAAAAGTCGTTAAAACTAATTTCACAAGATATCTTGACAGCCCATGTGATTTGTTATAATCAGCCGTTTTGAATCTTTCTGCTATAAAAAGTCTCGACATCGACAATTGTGAGGAAATTATTTACCTTTTTAAAGTATAACTTGCGTCGAATTCTTTCGCGTACGTAAACAAACCAGAATCATATTTGGCAGAAATTAATTAAATGAGATTACAAACAAATTACTTTTTGCATTTTTTTTCGAACCCTGTTAAACTACTACCCTCACACAAACAACTCTCATTCATCACCCCAACAATTTAATGAAACTAATTTATTTTTATCGATAAATGTGCGAATGAGCACCCCTAATTACAAGCATAAAGCTGTGCACACACTAATTAGGATACAGGAGAATGTTAAGACAGTAACTATCGAAAATGTATAGATAGTTCATTTATTAAATTAATCCTTTCTAGTTTCTATTGAATATTTCTTTACCTGGAATTGTAAGGTTTTTGTAGAACATACTGAAATAGTGTGTGCTCAACTTTATTCCAAATGGTATGTTGTGAAATAATATATTACTTTCCCTTTGCTTAAATTAATTTAAAAAATATAATACGTCATAAAAAAAGAAACCTCAAGCACTACGCCACATAACTTTGTATTGCATAACCTAAACCCAAGTATCTTGAGTGAATAATACATATTAATATAAAAATACAATATTTACATTATGCGTGTTGACATTAAAATTGTATCCAAATAGAATCCTGTTCAAATATATTTACAAATTAAATATTGAGATTATCCTTGACAATAAATCAACTTTTTAAAAACACAAAAACAACTATAATTACATTAAATGAATAAAAAGAAAATATTTTTTTGACTTACATCAACTTAGTCTATGGAATTACAAAAACGTCAAATGTCATGTTCGATACGTCATTTTTCTAAAGTAATAGACAAACTAAAAATAAATCAGGTAAGCCGTCGTAAATGTTGCCAGGTATTATTAAAAAATAAGATACAAACTGGTATATTTATACTATCACAATATCGGTAGGTACAAAATGCTACACTTTTAAATGCATACCGCTTCTACACAATGCTTTACCAACGAAAGTATTAATACAACATGGTGTAAAAGCGGTGAATTATACTAATTTATCTGTAAATTTTTTAATAAATAAGTTTACGGACACCCTTACGATTTAAATATTAAAAGTATTACATAAAAACTTCCAATAGTCACTAGAAAAATTGTGTTTATAAATGTGCGTTTTATCAAAAGGCCATGTTATCCTAGCGAGACTATATCAAACTTTGTTGCCAGTAAAAAAAATTTGGTGTTAAAGCGAGAGTATCAAAATTGGTTAGTGTATCGCGCGTACAGGATCCGTAAAAGTGCTAAAAGCTACAAAACCTTGTATAGAAATAACAAAAAATGTATATTTTCCATAGAAAAATATCGGGTCTCGTTGTTAGCATGGAACGTGCTGTAGGCGTATTTATTTATTCTACGGGTACTACACATTACGCGAAATTCAATCTCCTCAAACTGTTTCACTATTTAATCGAAAAACTTCACAAAGTATTACACACCTGAGTGTTGCCATAGATATTATATCTACCAAAACTAAATATCAATACCGAAAACTACTAAAACTATATTATCGACTTATATGAAGGTTTTAATTACATCAATGATATACTATATACAAAAAATTATAAACATAAAATATACTAGTTTATGTATATTTGAATTCTGATATACAATAGACAAAAATGGCGGGTAAATATCATAAGAATTTATGCTACGAGTAGCATCATTAGTGTAGTACCCGTAAATTTGAACAAAGCGTCGGCTCAAACGACCGTCTCGTTCTTGTCGAACATAGCTCTGGTGTACTTGGAGATGACGTCATAGGTGGACTTCAGGAGCTCGCATCTTTCCTCCACTTCGCGGTCCGTGGGCGCGACCCTGTAAGTGGAGGGCTTGACCCGCGGCAGATCAGACACATCGTCTTCGATATTGTAAATGGATATCGAATGTTTCTTGTGGACCATTTCTAGGTCTTTGCGGCGTTTCTTCTTATCGCCGGGGAAGATGCCGTTCGCGTTTATGGCCATTATCGCCCTGCGGACCGGGTTGTGGTCGCCGGGCTCGGGCTCGTATCATACGTCCAGTTCCTCCAGACCTTTGGACAGTCGGTGCGAGTTGATCCTGCGCCGGTGCGAGCGACGGACCGCGTCCGCTCTTCTGTACGGCTCGCTTCGCAGCCCATGCAGGATGTCCTCCAAGGCACCGTTGTACACTTCATCCTGATGCAACAGTTTCTTTTCTCCGACGCTTTGTGATTTCGTTTTTAGTTCGTTGATAACAGCCTCCTGTAGTTAAATTAATATTAGTTGATTTATTTACTTAGTACATGTATTGAAAAAAAGTTACGTTAGTTATGTTGAAATTAAAGTTATTTTTATCAATACATTTATAGTGTGCAAAAGATATAATATATTTTTTTTTAAGTAAATGCAAACAATAGGGTAAAGGTAAAAGATAATATTTTAAATATTAAAAATTATATATATTTTAAAATTTTATAAGTAAAATAATACATAATTATTATTTAATATAATAAATAAAGCGTATCACAAGATAATTTTAGTTACGATTTACTCGATTGAAGCCAAGAGCCTAGTACTTTTATAAATCAAATTCGTGGAATCCATTTAATAATTTTCATATTTTATAAATGTAAAATTATGATTTATTCTTTAACCAATTTTATGTCTAAACTATAAAAACTAACTAGTACATTTTAATCAAATAAAATAATTTTTAATACTGACTGTATAACATAGTACTTATGCAAATACTTTTCGGCGAATAGTTAGCCTAGAATGGGCACATTTAAGCCTTGAGCTGAGTTACTAGAAGCCTCCTTCTAGTAACTCAGCTCAAGGATAATAGATAAAGTTCATATTACACGACTTTGATTGTATAATTGTATTAGTTGCGTTAAACTGAAACACAATAAGAAGCGATAGTAGAAGCTTGTGTAGACACAAATGTGACATGCTAAGATCCATGCTATGTGCAGCTAGAAGACAGAGCATAGGCAAAGTACAGCACAGCACACATATAAGGTGTACGTACTATCAGGTTCGCAGGCGGTATTCCATCTTAAAAGCGACAACCGTTTGAACGTTTCGTACGCCTTGAGACGACGACGCAGAAACAATAACCAATAGGATGCAGCTTTTAAATGTGATTGTACGAAAATATTTTGTCTTGTAACAACAGAGTGTTCATAAATAAGGATTTCGTCTGAAAAGGTCGTAAAACTTAAGAACGGAAGACAAAGACAGTGGAAATAAAACCACGCATGGACGCAGCAGCTTTTTACTATTATCTAGTGGTTTGCTCAACTCACGGTTACCTAATTGGTTATTTGTAAAAAGAGGCGGAGTTAGTCTCATTGCAAGGTACAAGGCAATTTTTCTGTAGATGGAATACCGCGAACGTCCCCGACTGTACATATAAAACTTTACAGTATTGTTACCACAATATCTACGTTTAAAACTTAAAAATGTATGTTTTCGGGACTTATTTTATGCAATTTATTTTTTGTTAACTGTTATAAAGAGAGATTTGTTCAGGTCCGGATTAGCTCTAAAATCGCTGAACCGTTCTTTATCTTTAAAATTAAAATCTTCAAAGTTCTTCCACTAATAGAAAGATCTTATATATCAGCTACTAACGTTTTATTTTCTTATTCGTAGTTTATTTCGTTGCTAGTAATATATAATACATTAAAAAATATAGATCCGTATATTTTTAATATATTATTAAAGTAAAGTAAGTATTGTACATATAGTAGTAGAGGTGTAATTTATATATGTGTACGGTTTCTAGTAGTAGTTTCAATCCGAGTAACTTCAACATACTTCTAGGAGCTGGGAATAGAACAAGATGGCGTAACATCGTAAGATCGAAAGTCACAGATGGAGGTGATCATGACCCTTAAAAACGAGGAATACGACTTAAGGAGATTCCTAGTAAAGGATTAAAATTTTCGCCTTTTTCATCCCCTACTCTATTCCTTATTACCCACCACTTCCTAGTTCCTCTTACGTTATAACTATCTGCAAATGCATTCGGTTGTTGCAGATTTGTATGAGTAGCTGCCGTCGCTTCGAATCAGGTGAACCGCTTGCTCGTTGCCACCATCTCCCATAGAAAAGTTACTTATGTGAATTTGTATTTACTTCAAAGGACTGTTGACGGACTGTCATTTCAGACGTATGCAATTAATTTTAAAAAGAAATTAGTAAAAACATGTTTTGGTCCTTCGACGCGGATTTGAAGCAACCTAAATGTTTAACATCTTCTGTAGCGCAGGCAACGCACCTAAAATGGCTACTGATGTGTGTAGCATAGTATTTTTTTCTATAAAAATAACATCGGCTAGGAATAAATGAAAGACCCGTGGTGCAGGTATTTCTTGTCATCACAAAATAGGACGAGTTTTAGAGGTTAAAAACATTAAAGCTGTAGTTTTGTAAACTTGTCTTAAAGCTAAGTAAACAAAGGTATTAAACACTAGTTAGTGGGTACGGGGGTGCCGGTATAGTTTTGGTGACAGTCGATGGGCCGTGTGTACCATGCTTACAAAGGCGTGTGTGCTTTACAAAAGCTATAATCGTTCACCCGTTTCTACCCACACAAGACATGCTCAAAGTGCGACTAATTAAGTGTCTCCATGTAGAGTGGTTTCTTGTTTTATTAGATATTTATTAAATCCCCTTTTTAATTCATTTTAATTGGTGTAATTAAAAGCAGGTTTTTATTTACCAAATCAATCAATTGAATAGAACAGTTACTAACTTTATAAACTAATTTATTTGTGAGATCATAATCTATTTAGATAAAAATAGATTAAAAAAATGTTGCTATTTTATACACCAATTAAATACAAATAATACCATTCATACACACACACATACAAATATGTTAGTTCGGTAGTTACACACACAAACGCACGCAACGATTTAGGCCCCCTGTGCTATCGAACTCCATCGACTTACTCCTAGTCGCGTAAGAGTCCTAGATGCTAGAATTTGGTCTAGACCGGGTCTAGGCTGTGCCTCAACTGAGACAAGTGTTGCTGCAATAGGCCAGCGCTGACGGCCGCGTAGTTAAACCTCTGCGAGATTAAATTTTCTGGTGTTACCATCACCGTCTCTATAATAATGTTAATGGTCCACATGGCAACACTTTGTTAAAATATAGTTTTTTTAGTTTCCTCTCACATCTATTTGAAACATTAATAATTAGTATTAATTACTTCCCTTTAAAAATGTTGTCATGTCAACCATAGAAACCTTTAGAAGCCATCACCAGGTTAAAAATCATCGAGATAAATCAGAACGATTTAAATGAATAAAATACGACTAAATTACAATGTAACGTTTTTAAATACGACAACACTGGCACTCTCTGTGTCTACTTAAAATGTCAGGCTAGGCTTACATCAGCGCCGGTCGGTGTTCGGACGACGGCCACCTCATCATGGCGGATCCTTGAATTCATTCAACATTTGTTACAAGTTAATTGAAATAAATACTTTCTGTTGAACGTCACCGAAATTGTTACAATGAGTTTTCGTGCGTGAAAGTATTACGTGCAATATAATGAATTGAAATGAACATGAATATGACTCTAAAATAAAGCTTTTAAATTATATATGAATTATTTAAGTGGCTCTAACTCGTATGTAAATGAATTTGAAGTAAACTGAAGCTATTTAATAAATTTAAATGTATGTCTATAAAAATTGATGATAACATGGTGAGTGAGGGTTCTGATAACATACTAAAGAATCCCCCTGTGTATATATCACGGATCGAATTTCATTACTTTATAATCGTAATAGATATGTTATAAATAGCAATATGTAGAATAGTAGACTATGTCTAACACATAGTATAGGTTATATACATACATGATAGTTATGTCTAAAAATAATAAATATCAAACATGTTGTTTATCACATAGTAATTTAAACGCAGTATAACTACAAAAAACTGACTTCAATTCGCTAAAATCCTGAATATCTTTGTAACCGGATCAGGAGAAATTTTAAATGGACCAATCTGGAAACAAAAGCTATCTATTGCATAATATATTATTGAAATCGGTTCATAAATGTCGAAGTACATTAGCTAACAAACATAAAAAAAGCAAATTGACAACCTGCTCCTCTCAAAGATTCGTACAGTTCACAATTTGCTGAAAGTTTACAATACAGTTCGATTATAAACTGGTAAGATCACAATCAATCGGTGACATATATTTAGATTCCATAAAAGGAGTTAGCAATACGCGGTAGTGGAGCGTATTGGTAACTCCCTTTACGGGAGTTCTTATTGTAATCTGCCTGAAAGAACAAACTTTGTTTTCATATAATATTCATTTTTATGGAAGCTGGACGCAAACGAGCAACCTAATTATGTGAACACCGCTTTACCTTGTTTCATAACAAGATATGAATGTTATAAACAAACAAAATATCAATACTCTCATCGGAAATGTTGCAATATTTTGGAAATAGTGTGATAAAATGAAGTGAAATAGCTATGTAATAAGGTTTTCCAAAAAAATGAAATTTACGAATTTTTACGTAAAAATCTTTGTTTACAAAAATCCGATCTTGCTATGATACAATGTATACGAACAAACATCCGTAGGAACCGGAATCAAATGTGTTGCTAGCTTTTATATGGGACAGAAGTAGTGGTTGATTAGAAAACGGAGAGTGGGAGAAGATGGCAAAAGTAGATTGATGATTGATTGATTTTTGAACCTCTGGTACCCCCCCTGGCGAGACTCAGGAATTTAAAAATGCTACGATGCAATACAAACGAATTATCTCTTTTAGTAATGATAAATGAGTTATTTAAGGTATTATGCAACACTAGACCTTGAATTAGAAAGTGAGTTATCAAAGCCAACTGTAACTAAAGTGTATCATAGCGCTCGACAAGCTCAACAAGTGTTAAAAAACCTCATACGTATATAAAAGCAAAGCGAAGCGAGTGAAATTATAGTTTAATGTAGAGTGAGTTTAAATTTGACATTGCCAGAATCAAAATATGTCAAGAACAAATAACCGTTTATAACAAAAATATAGACTATAAAGTAAATTTAAGTTCTACAGAGTAGGTATAGTTTATGACAATACTTTTTATGTATGCAGATACATGCATCCATATTACGATTTTTTTCAATGTAGTTTTTTTCGACTTGAATATGTTCAATAAATAAAATTGGCACACCGATGACAATATATTTGTCGTAACTTTGTCATAATGTGCTGAACAGGATTTCTTAATTTCATTTTAAGATTAAGAATAACGCCATCTAGTTAAAAATTTACGCGTAACTAACGTATATGCATGAAAAGCAAATTAATCGGATGTTCTGCAATCTCTACCATTGATGAAATCCAACAGAAAAAATATTTATAATGGATAATATGTAAAGTTTAATATTATGTATATTTAAATAGATATTAATAAATTTATGAGTAAGGAATGGCACTAACGTAAGTCTAGCCTTTCTACACTTATGATTATATACAATGTAACTAGCTTGATGTAAATATGTCAAGTGGTGTACAGAATGTATAAAAAATAATGTTAACATTTTTAGAATGTCATCCTTAAATATATAGAGGTTGATTCTCAACCTGTATATACACACTTATCTGTATATATTTACTCCAAGGTAATATTAATATCCTGAATGGAATAAATGATCATAATTGACAATATTTCCTTGTTTTATTCTAGCAACAGAAATTAAATTTATGCCGTACTCAATATCACTTTGGTTCCATCATTATGGTTCAAATAAACTGAGATGAAACAATTTTTCATAAGAATTATTTCGGTTCAATACGTTAAAGGTTTATTTGATAAACAAAATATTGACAGCCCTTGTTTTCCACATTTGATTACAATGCTTTAAAAAATTAAAGCCGTTAGGTTAAACTTCAAAATTAAATATAGTATCATTTAAACGCATTCATGTAATTAATATCGATAAAAAAAAACAAAAAAAAGTATGAAAAAATATTGTCAATTATTACTACTATTTAATAATGAACTAGGCAATCATAAAACTACTCAATACACTGCATACTCCATTCACCACTGAAGCGACACACAGAGGCTTTAGAAGCAAAATAATATTACATTTACAACAAGATTTATAACATATTGAAATAGTATTATCAAAGTTTAATAAATATTCACAATTGAAATTCTAACAAACTAATTAACTCAAGTGTAGTCCGGTGTACGTACCGACTAGTTTCGAGCCCGGGCTGCGACCGTGAACTAACCCACTCACCCTGAGGACCCGACCTTCGCCCGACGAGCTCGAAACTAATCGGTACATACACCGGACTACACGTGAGTTGTCTTTATTCAATTAGTTTATTAAAAATGTCTTCAAACAATTGTTGACAACACAACGTATAAGGAATCTGAGGCTCATTATTACTTAAGTCCAATTTTAAATCTTACGTCTTTATAATTAAGTTGATATTATGACGGCACACGTTATAAAGATCTAAATTCGATATTTAATTATGTATCTTATTTGTAAGAGCATGAAGATCAATTTAGTACGCACCTGTTGTTTCTTCTGCACGACCTTAGCCTTGTTAGGGTCGACGCTGTCGGCCTGTTGCGCAGCTAACTCTAGCCTGCGTCGTTGCTCGTTTTCGGTGTCGGCTTGCTGTAATTTGGATGAAATAGCGTTTAAGTATATTCTAATAAATATGAGGAAGAGATAAAGGGTCAGAGAATTAAGCTTGGTGTTAGAGATCGGCGTTCCAGGCCCTGTATCATTTTTTTTCTTTACTACAAAGAAATAATAGTGATGTTAGTTGCGTGAAGATAACAAACCAACTTGTTTTATTATTTACACTCTGAATGAAGGTGATTTATTTACATAATTTGTGGGGTTCCGATTGATGCCGAACATAGTATGACAATATATTTTTATGTTATCATAGCACTTATCTATGTATGTGTGTTGATGTCGGTGTATATGTTACCTTAAACGCCCTCGTGAAGCGGACGAGCAGCGAGAAGAAAGCGTTGGCGTCGCAGCTGCGCGGCGCCTCGCCGAAGTACTCCACGCACATGGCGAACGAGTCCTGTCGAATCAGATAGATGTCATTCATCACTTCCTTATTCATTACCAATTTTATTTATACAAAATATAATCAAGAGATTATTGTAATAACTCACTAATATTTCTTTTCATTCCAAAGCTAAAAAGTTTGAGTTAGGATATCATCTACGACAAAGCCAAATGGCGGTTTCGAACCCTAGACCTCATGATCGGTAGTCCGTTTCCTTAATCATTATAATATAATCTAAAAACTAAATAACATGACTAAATATTAGAAAAAACGACCAATAGTTTTAAAATCATGAAGCGACTATTGTGACACGATTGTTAGTTCATCACCTGTGCGTGCTTGGTCTCTGCGCGTAGGCGGCGCAGCTTGTCACTGGCGTTGGCGATGAAGTCTCGCAGTACGTGCGCGTGCGCGTGTGAGTGCGCGCGCGCCTCCGCCTCACGCCGCGCCGCCTCCATGCCCCGCTCCAGTTCGCACACGTCCGCGCTCACGTTCTCGAGCGACACTGAAGATAACATACAAAAGCTACAAATACTATGATTTTTAATGTTTTTAAACTCTCATAAGTGACAAGATCTATTGACTAGGTAAAAAAAATATTATTTTTGAATAAGGATTGTTGAAACAGAAACAATTATTGCTTTAATTCCTGTTCTACCTCTAATTCCTGTAAAGGTAGTCTAAATATCCCTTTTCTTTTATATGGTAGTTAGGTAAATCACACTCAGGGAAAATAATCACTTTTCCACGTTCCATAGTCTTCTTTTAGTTTTCACATGTACTCTTTCACTTACTTAAAGTGAGCCACTTCTCGTTTGCCATAAAAAATAGTAAATGTTACCTTGCGCCGCCTTGTCAATGTATAAGAGCTCCGTATCGAAGTTTAGCAGTTCAGGGAAATTCTGTCGTATGGTGGCCACGATGTAGTGCAGGAGGGAGACGCGTTTGTCCGTCGATTTCGTGTCCATCAGCGTGTCCAGTGACTGCAGTTTGAAGCCATACGCCGGCCCGCGCTTGCTGCTGTTCAGGTAGTTACCGAACGCGAGAATAATTTCTAGAACATTCCTCAACTTCTGCGATGATTTCACAGAGGACGAGCCAGATATGATGGCGTGGATTTGAGGCGTTATTAGATGTATGTTGTCGAAGAAATTCCCCATGTAATTCATGATCGATAGTTTCGCAGATATCCTTTCCACTTTGGTAAGTTGCATTAAGAATTTATCTTCTTCTGTCAGTTGGTTGATGTTCTTCTTCTCTGCTACGTATTCCTTGTACGCCTTCTGTTCTGCTTCCGTGGGCACCATCCTCTGGAGGATCTCAACGCTTTCTAACGGCAGTTGTTTCAGGTCTAGATTATTGATCGCTACCATAACTTTTTCTACAGGTGTGTCAAGTTTTCTTCTTGATATCGCTGTAAAAGATAGTTAATTATTGTTACATTTACTACGGATTTTGAGTGTACGTGTGTGTGTCTTTTTTTAAGGTGTTTATTAGAAATGCCAGATAACATACGTTATTATAGAAAGAAAATCAGTTAACTAAGTTTAAAACAAATTTTCGGTATGAATATTATAAAGAGAAAGGATTTGATTGTTTATTTGTTTCGGATAAACTCAAAAACTATTGAACCGATTTTAAGATTTCTTTCACCACTGGAAAAGTCTTCTATCGGCGAGTAACATAGGCTATAAAATAAATAAATATGCGCTCACGAATGTAACCCATAGGTGTAGGAAGTGCGTTCTTGTCCGTGCTTGCTTATGTACGTCTGAACGTGTCTCTGTGTTCACACGCGTACGTGTATACGTGCATGTTGTGGAGTAGAGATACTGACCGATGTTGCGCAGTCGCGTGTGCTCGAGCAGCGAGACGGTATCGGGTTTGCGGAAGCGCTTGCTGGGGAAGGAGGCGAGTGCGTCGGTGTCGCAGAGCGCGTGGGCTGCGGCCCCGCCCGCGCCCGCGCCGCCCAGTCGGAAGCGTTGCTCGAACTCCGCGAAGTTGATGCGCCGCCGCGGCCGCTCCTCGTCCAGTTCGTTAAAAATCGTGCCGCGGACCTAAAATACAGATATTAGATATATAAGACATTTTTTATATATTACAATTTCGATACATAATGGTTTCTCTGCTACTAACGCGTCACTATTATCCTTTACGGTGCACTTATCTATTGTAACAATAAATTAGTAAATTTGACGTAGCTAATTTAACATAGCAACCCACCTGATTGGGCTTCAGCGCGATCCAATTGAGCGTTGGTAATTTATACTTGGTCTCGACTTTCCTCTTGATGGTCATGGCGTCGGTATGGTGCGGGGCGGGCATAAGACCGGGCGCTGGCGGCGCGGGTG
>JWHW01037669.1:144082-167034 GCA_000931545.1 Papilio glaucus | reverse complement strand
ATACTGCCTCCGTACATAAACGTTAACACAACTAATGTGAAGGCAAAAAAGAAAGAAAAACAGGATGGGCATGTGACGAAAACAACACTCTATATGGTAGCTTAGAAGTCTAAAACTGGATACGGTTTAGGCAGTCATACCTTGATTGATGCCGTCGGTGGAGTGGCTGCGTGCGAGCGCTATGCGCTGCTCGTGCCGCATCATGGTCAGCCTGAAGCTCAGGTAGTCGATCAGTACGTCCAAACCTTGATTCTGATCGTTCAAGAATTCACGCACCCATCTGAATACAATATAAAATACACATTGCCATCAAAAATATTGTAACTTAACATGTATATCACGAATGCCGAATTAGAGCTCTAATGGCAAGGCTTAGAGATTATAAAAATAATCTTTAGCTGACGGCAGATTCTTCAGCAAAACCTTTTCCATGTTTTGGTTATAATTGGTTAATAGGATTGTTATTGTAATTTTAATTCATTTCGTAATACAAATACTCACTCTATGTGATTGGTCCGCAGTGAGATCTCCAAATCCCTGAGCACCTGAGTGGATGTCGAATCTCCAACCATTTTCCTTTTCTGGAACAAGAAATCATAATTCTTCAGGTATTTCGAATTAGTTTTAAATCGAAGATTCCAATAAGTTTATTCTAGAAATTAAGACATAGTCTGCCTCAAATGCCCGATGTCATTTTGCAAACTGCAGCGGCCTTCGGTATCAATATTTTTCCCTCAATACAGGTTTCCGCACATTATCTTACTCCATCGACTAGCATGTAATAAAACCTGTTTGGATCATTGGATCTGATATTTTGGGACCTGATGTAGTTATGAAAATTAGAAACTCTGATGAGAATATTAGGAAAACTGATCGTTATGCTCCTCGTGCTTGTTAAATAAACAACCATTTTTTATTACCAGCAAGTAATGGAGCAGCACTGTGCGACGTCCGTCTCCAAGGGTGGTAGTGATGTAGCTGTTAGACTGTCCGTGTAGCCTACCATAGATCTGCATACTAGTTTATTTAGTGTCTATGCCACCCCGGCTAAATTTGAAATATGGTGGGTGGGCTTTTATTTGTTTTGTTGGTTACAAAATGCAATAACAGCCATCGCCTGACGTATTTTGTTTTTCTTGAGTATTTTTAAGAAACGTGACTATTTAAAGTCGCGTGAGAAGTAATCACGCGATTTTACCAAACCTCTTGTCAGAATTTGATTGGCAGCGGTTTTAATTATAGCATCTGTTACGGCAAGAACACGATTTCTGAAATTCAATTCATAAAAAGTATGTTTTTTTTAGTAATGAGACTGCCAGTCCAAAATGGTTATTTGATCATAATAATAACGGCAGTAAAGCCAGTTGGCCAGGTGCGTGATACTTTCCTCGTCAGGTGGTTCGACCGTCGGTCGATCGCAACTGTTCGACACGCGTTTCGGTAGTCATGTGTTATTTTACACATCTCAGGCTGTCTGTCTATTGGAGTAGAGCGGAGTTGTGCCAATATTAACCAATCGAATCTAATCCCCGCTCCGCTCCATTTCCTTGAGTTCGCGTCCTATATTAAAAGTGTAATGAACTTTTAATTTCTTTCTTTCTTATCGGAGCATAGAAACGGGGAAAATAAAGTGTTTGTTCGCTTCGGATAGGTCATCGCTTGCTCTCGGCCTAGAGTTGCACAGTTCACAACTACTCTTCGTCTCCTCGCTTCGCTTCTATGGACAAGTATTGAATCGGAGGGGAGTTTAGATTTGATTGGTTAATAATGACGCAGCTCCGCTTCGCTCCAATGGACAGGCAGAATAAGAGACTACCTATAGATATCGTTTTATGCATAGGAGAACATAAGGTAGCGGGTCACCTGATGTTATGTGATGACAGCTGCCCATCAACATTCAGTAATCACAAGAGTTCCGGACGCCAGTCTTTTTATGTGAAATAGGGAGGAATGAATAAGGAAGAGAAGAAGAGCAAGGAGAAGGGATGGGAAGGTTTCATACCGTGTTTGTGGTACTCAGTCGGTCGAACCGGCCTATTAAAGTTGCTGATGTCTACCACTCTACTCTTTTATAATGCTTTGGATTTAATGTTTTACAAATTTATTCTGCCACAAAAATATATTTCTAACTCTATTTATCTGTGAGTAGCGAGCGACGAAGGTAAAAACTTGTGGAATCTAAATGCTACAATTAAAAGTGAACTAAGCCTAGAATGCGGGTAAGGTGACGTACACCGAGCAATACCTTCAACATGCATGCGGCCAGCGTAGCGCGCATTAGGTAACGTTGCCTAGGTCACGACTAGGCGCCGTAAATCTGTCGAGATTTCCCCGGCGTTTTGTTAGAGCAGTCCTTATACGTTGCTACGGCATTCCTCGGCGTGCTTTCGCGTTCACTACGCCCACCACGTACGCCGAAAGCGGCGTATATCATAAACTCATAGCGTATACCATCTCTTTTTTAAAGATTTGATGCTTATAGAAATGTTTTGACATAAATATAAGCATTTATGAGTGGTTTGGCAAAATATGACATAAATTTCCAAACATAATTAAACAGGACATAAATCAGTTGGTTATTGAAGGCAACAGATACTTGTAATGTAGTGTCTATGAAGCCAACATTATTAGTCTATTAAAGGTAAGTAGTAGATATTCTATTTCTTGAATACAATAAAAAATGATATGACACACTTGGTTTTCCTCATTGTACCATACAAGAAACTAAAAGTTAACTAACTTAGGCTAAAAAAACAAATGAAATAATGTAGTTAGAAAGTTCATCAATTAATTATTCTTATATTATGGATATGGATATCTTTAGGACGCATGCTGTAAACATATTAACCTCTAATAGCTTACAACTACAGCAAATTAAGCACAACACGTACTAACCATCTGAGTCAGGGGTAATTGTGGCGCACGACGAGCGTGACCCGGCCTCGTCGGTCCCGTACGTGCTACCACTGAACTATATAGGTCACTGTCATCACTCATTACTAACACACATAAGAGCCACTCACCGCTGTGGGTATACACCAGTATATAACGATTGGTCAAGCTTTGGTCTACAGACATCTATTCCAATTAGTAGTAAGTAGAAGGGGATATTCTAAAATCCTTGGCACCAGCACCAAATGGTAAGACTAAGAAACATTAAACATTAAGCAATTTTGTCAACCACTGTAATAGATATCGGTAATAATAATAAAACAACGGCCCGAGCCGAACCCTCCAGCTAAGTTACTCTTAAAGAGGTTCAGGCTAGGCGCGTTTTGCGCCTTGCCGTCTCGAGCCCTGTGTAGCTGTAGATGCCTCTTCTAGGCAAACAGTGACAAGTCTATCACAAAAAAAAAACTGGAAAATTGTCAACGCAAATAAAGATGAGTAGAAACAAATCAGACAACATATTCATCTTCTAGTTGTTTCATGCGTTTTTTTTGCACCATACCTTTCATATCTTGACAGGTGAGGTGCAAACGTCAACCTGCTAATTATCTATCAAACTTTCAAGTGTTAGGAAAATAATTGGAGAGGTTAGTTCGCAGTTATTTCAGTGAGTCCTTGGAAGCCTCATCGGGCTTTCAGTGAGACGCCTGGGGGACAGGTGCGCTGGGGTGATGACTTATTACTTCCATCCACTTGCACCGCGCCCTCGCCGCACAAAGCATAAGCATTATTATCTTAAAGAGCTCCGACTGTAGGGTGCATGTAAAATAAATTGGTGCACCTGGTTTTGCTGTATATATGGTTTTGCTGTACATTGGTGGTGCTGTATATATGGTCGGTTATATAAAACTACAACGTTTGATATATGTATGTGCTGTCAAATTACGTTACATAAAAGTCTAATTTAAAGTACATACTATTAATCCCCAACAAATGTGCAATAGAGTCAGGAGTATCCGAAACTGGACATACAAGAGTAAATATATAAAAAGGTTGATGACAAGCTGAATAAGAGCCATTAAACACTAGCATGGTCAAATATATGCGAATGGACCGTTGGAATGAACCATACCAAATCAAAGTCTCTAATTTCTGTTTACCCTACTGTCGTGATGTGTTTATGTTCCTATCAAAAAGTATTGATGTAGGAAGGATTTGTCAAGTTCCTCTATTTATATTTCACGAAGATTTGCATCATAAAATTAAAAAGCTAAGTATTTAATTTCCAAATATTTTTTACTCATTCACACAAAACTTTCGAGCAACATAATTTGTTGTACTGCATCCATTTTATTAATTTGTTGCATTACTTTTGTCTAGAACTATTCGAACTCATTGACTTTAATTAAATAACCAGGTGCGTCCTCCGCTGAACGATGAGCTGACATACTCAATACAACAGACGTATGACGCAGCCTAGCCACGGCATGTCTCAGTAATGAATTATACCGGTGACTCATACTCGTGTGAGTAACGTCGTAAGATCATTTGTAAGGCAGTTAGTGCTTAACGTCCAAATCATTAATTATACACAATAGAATTTGGTCGAATTTCATCATCAGCCACATATTCTTCTATGCACGGACCTTATGTGATAGCAAAATGTAAGAATTCAATTTAGAACCTGCGACTTTGTAGCTAAACTTTCTAGCCATTAGGCATATTTATCATACTCGAGATAATACCTTCCTTAAACCTCTGCTCATCCTAACTAATATATGTAAATAAGCAGTTGAGTTTGTTTGTTACGCATTACCACCTTAAAAACTCAACCGATCTTTATGAAATTTTGCACACAAATTGTCAGGGGTATATAACAAAGGGTACCTTTTATCACGAAAAGAAAAACTTCCCGAAGGAAAGAAAAATATAAAATGTCAAAAAGTTGTTAATCATGTCACACATTACCATGGCAACCGATAACAAATTTTTGGCATTTACCTGTAATTCTAAATTATTACACGCGAAATCAAGTTACAAAAAATGTCCTATGAGATATATAAGAAACGATTGAATGCAAAGCCGCGGGCAGTTGCTCGTATTCTAAAAGAGCCATGAAGCTAGACGGCATACTTTTCAAAGCAACAAAACACAACAGTCATCAATACATCGATACAACGACAAAAAGTACAACAACAGACATCAAACTGATCGATGTACCACAACAGGGCTCGCGCGCCATGTACAACGACACGGCATCGTAAATGCCGCGCCGCAGTCAAGTTATTGCACATTGTGTGAAGCAGCGTCGCTCGCACTCTCTATACTAGTGACATCACACGACTGCACTTGATAATATTCACCGAATTAAACTGATCGTATTTGAGGAATGAAGGATAACAAAAAACTAATTATAAATACATTAGTAATAAGGTTAAAATAATAACTGAATAAATTTACGTTTATTTTCAAAGAAGAAAAACAACGACATTATCCTCATTCAAGATATTAATGTTATAAAGATAAAAAAGATTTAATTTTATCATTTGTTTGTTCTGGATAAACTCAAAAATTATTGAATCGACTTCAAACATTCTTACACAAATGGAAAGCTAGGCAAATTTATGTTTTCTATTTATCCACCTGAGCGACGTCGACGCGGCTTGATATAGTATTGTATGTATAATGAAAGAGATAGACTCGGTGATAATATTTTTGTATTAAATGTAAAGAATAACAACTGTTAGGTGATAATGGCTTTAGCAAGACAATATGATCGGTATTAGAAATTAAAGAAAGTTATAAGTCTACAAACAAACAAACCTTGGCGTAAACAGACCTAGCAATGTATTGAGTCTAGCCAGTATCGTGTTGATCTATCGACCATTGTTCGGGTAGCGGTACCGCACGCAACGGCGGGCTAGCTATGACCGCCCTGTATTCTAATGGCTAGGTATACATACCTCTATTTATCATTTAAGCGCCATAGTTTCAGAATCAAGTTTCGAGTCGATTTTGATCGACATAACTTCATTATAAAGGGAGTTTTATTCTAATTTTTCACATTCATTAAACGCCCTCCATCCAGTGGGCTCCCGCAACCTTGGCCAGATCATCTTCCATCTTGTGGGAGGCATACCTACGCTGCGTCGACAGGTACGTGGCCGCCATTCTAGGATCTTTCGGCCCCATCGGCCATCCGTTCTGCGAGCAATGTTTCCGTCCCATTGCCAATAAGCGTTTGCAAATCTTCAGGCAATGTCGGTTAATATAGTTCTACTGCGGATCACATCATTTCTGATTCTATCTCGCGGAGAATCTAAAAACTCGCTAACAAAATCTTGAGTGACTCAAGACTGTATCGCAAAAGCTGACGACCCACAAAACGGCATTTTAAAATCCTGGCTAACAGCATCTTTTTCTTTGCCATAGATTACGATGTTTCGTTTCAACAACAAAACGAATCAGTATTTAAAATGGCAATCAATAATGTTCATTTGCGTCGATAAGTTTGTTTGGGTACTTATTTATTTGAACATATAACGTGCCGCGAGAGGATTTCGTCACTCGACAACAATATAGCATAGCATATTTAGATACATAGCGTGTAGGCATTATTAGCTCAGGTTTGCGGGTTTCGCAAACATCTGTGGGCTGTCAATTGCTAAATATTCACGACTTCGAACCTACAAGTGTTATCTGGAATGAGAATGTAATACAGCCATTGTGCGGTCCTAACTAACGCGGGCCCGTTGCATTGCTTGACGGGCATGTTTATATCGTTTCGCTAACAGGGTTGTCGCCTATTTTCCTAGACATATTTTTCTTACAAAGTATCATACGTATAAAAAACTTGTGTGTATACATACTAATGTACGCATAACATTAAATTCAATTGCTAACAGTTAAATTAAATATCTCAGAATTATAGGTAAATAAATGTCAAGAAGGTATTGTTTTCCATAGCAACACCATGAAGTAGGTGTCACGCATCGTAGAAAATTACTTTTTTTTTATGAGAGAAGGGGGCAAACGAGCGGCGGGAACACCGAGGTGCTCAACGACGCCCATGAACACCTGCTACTCATCGTTATGCCCTACGGCGCCAAAAGAAGTACAAATTCAAAAAATAAAATAAAATCAGTAAACTGTAGTTGGTTTGGTGAAATTAAATTAGTTAAGAAATTAATTTTCGAAAAACCCACAGAAAAGCAATGAATCTATCCCATTGATAGAAATAGATAAGAAACCGCTTCTTATCTTTTCAGAGATCACTCATTAATATTAAGGAGTCTTTATTTCTAACTACGCCATTAACTTAATTCTATCTGTATATAATTTATAAAGAATTAAGTCAGCCGCATTAAAGTACAATTAGCGCACAAGTACGGTAGGGTAGGGTCGTACGAGTGCGGCGCATGAAACCCGATCTGTTCAATGAGCCCGCCTGACCACGCTCCCACGGCAACGCGCCGCGGTGGCCGATGGACTACAGGTTCGCACGTTTGTTCGATTTCATGTCTCATCGAGTTCTTGAAATTCGTAGTAACGGTTATAAGTTAAATATAGACTATATATTTTTCGGGGCGACCTTTATAGAAAAACGGCGGATTACGTGACATAACCACCAACAATCTGCAGAGGCTCTGGAATATCCGACGGAATACACCAATGCTCATATTATGAAGTCTCTTTTATGGAACGAAGATCTTTCTATCCGTTGTTCGTTTGTATACGGGCTGAGGGGCCAGACCGAAAAAAGTGTAAGAAAGAAAAATGCCACCAAAAATCGACATATTTTTGCAGTGATTTTTGATCTTGAGACTGACTTTTCGATCAACAAATAAACTAAAACTATTTTCAATTGATTCAATTTACTGTCAATTTTGTGACTATAGAAATATGAATTTGATGAAAAGAAACACAAAAAAGTTATAGCGACCCTCTCTCTGATCTCAAAGGCACTTACCCTGTGGCTCCTGGACGCCTTGGGGTCGAGGTAGGTGCGCAGCTTGTTGAGGTAGTGCGCGGGCGAGTCCTTGGCCTGCACCATGTCCTGGTCGCAGATGATCTCCCACTTCTTCTCCAAGTCGTAATTACGTAGCAGCTTCGCTTTATCCGGTGGGAGGTCCATAGACGCCTGAAAAGAGGATTTTATTACTTTTAATGAAGAATCTATTGATTTATTCATATATAAAAATAAGACAAAATATTAAGAAACTTCTGTTACATAACAATTCTGTTCTGTTGATAAAACATCTTATAAAATGATTACACATTAATAAAAAATGTTGTACTAGCAAATGATAGAGACGTCGGAAATATTAACTAGGCAATGGCATGGCTCTGTGAATAAAACAACGCACACCCATCCTACCTAACATAGTGTCTCAGATCGTCGATTCGGATAACAACAATAAATAATACTCGCGCAGACGTTGTTGTATTGAATGCGAGGGCATTGTGAAACTGCATGATAAAATTGTCTGTACAATAAATTAATAACGTACAATCCTAAGACAAAATATACCGTAACTACCTTGACACATTGACATATAATCTAGACGTAGATCATTCTTGCCTTTTACATCTTCTACATAGATACACGCTATTTTGTCTTTTTTATTTATAAATTTATCTATATAGGTGTTTTGTCCATAAAAAAGTCAAAAAATATGTAAATAACTAATGTACGCCATCTTTTAATAGGTATTTGCATTATCTATTATTGGAGCGTTGTCAAGGGCTTACTTACTGATATCTCATATTTTCGTTAGATGGCGCTATATTAAAATAACAAGATCTTACATATGAAAGAACGCAGAGTGAAGCTAGGTTCACAGCTAGTTTATGATTTTCATTTATATAAGCGTGAGTTGGGTTAAACAGAAATAGTAAATAAGTAAAATGTTATGTTAGACCCCATGTCGACTAGATTGGTGACATAATAAATGCTTATTACCATTTCTTTAAGTCTTTAAAATAGCGCGATCTGCCGACGCAGTGTATCTATTTTTTAATTTTATTTCCTAGATACATGCAATAAGTAAAACTATTCAACACTCAACAATAAGCGTGTCTAATAAATCAAAATCTCCCACACATAATAAAACCAACGTGGGCTTTGCAAGACATGCGAAACTCACGCAAATTAGCAAGAGTTGATACAAAAACCTCTAACAAGCAACAATGTGGGTGCTGTTTTTGTTGTTCTTCTTGTGTCTACCCGCCGAGCTAACGCGCATATCTCAACGAGGATCGGCAGTGAACCAGTTCCTGACAGCGTCCGCCACACGCCACAGCGCGCTAACGGTACACGAATCCGACGCACCTAGGGTTACCGATCTGCCCTACAATTACACGCTTTCGTTTCATACTTCAACATTTATGATTAAAATTTCAAAACTGCTTTAATTTACTGTGAGTTTTTAGATATAAGCTAAGCATCTTTTATAACTTTCAGAGTAGGCAGAGATAATAATCGTTGTGTACACATTCATGTATATTTTTTGCATTTTGTTTAAACTAGTGTTCGACTACAGTCCTGTGGTCGAAAGATGGTATACACTAGTGTAGTGTTGGCAAAACCATTTAGATTTCTGGAGAGGAACGTTTTTTTTATTAAAACACACGCGAACCGCACCGGGTTCAAACAGCTAGTTAGTTTATATTCAAACCTTAACCTTATCAGATATATGTATGTTTTAAGCATGACATAATGTTTAGAAGCTGCACTCGCCTTGAGGCATTGTCCGGTGAAGTTACTGGCATCTGTCCAAAGGACGTAGCGGGGCAGATAGAAGTATCTTTTGTAAACTATCGTGCACTCCACATATCTAATGTGGCTAATGGTAGAAATAAACTACTATGTTGTGTTTCGTCGTGCTACACTGCAAGAGTATTGGTTTTATATATTCAGTAAGGTTAGAAATCATTACTCAAGCAAATCTACAGAATGTTACCACAAAATCTACATACCAAGCTTCATTCTGTAGGCGGATAATATGAAATACATATTAATGTTTAAATTTTTAATTCCGAATGAATGATTAAGAATAGGTGGAAGTGAAACAAACCTTTTAATATCAAGTATTAATTCATTATGGACTGCTTGATTATGTTTCAAAGAGCCAACAACCATCCCATTCATATTGCAAGATAAATGAATAAGTCAATATTTTTTAAAATAACAGGCGCGCAGAAAGCTACAAGAATACTCTATACACGGCAACTGTGTGTGGTGCAGTGAGGGGTAAGTTTCGACTCAAAGGTACTGGTAGTAGTACGTAGTAAGTACTACTTAAAATCTTAACATCTTTGCCGTATTATAAATGGCATTTTAATCATTGAATCAGTCCTAACAAACAGAAATTATTACGTGAACTCTGTGTATGGGGTAAAAGACTCACCACACAATCACTCAACTAGTTTATATATAAGTCAATTACATTTATAATATAAATGCCCAATAAAAACATAATGCATAGATATGTACTATCAAATTAGCTGACGGTTCAATAATTAGACGGTTAAAAATTAGAGACGATAGAGAGGCGATAATTAATTGCTTATATTATAACGTATCAAGATTAATTTGTATACATCATGCAGAGTTGTTAAATTTCAACTAGATTTGCTATTACCTAGGCATTAAGCGCGATATTAGCTTATCAGGCGAGTTTAGAAGTCGAAAATAGTAAGTGGCACATTAACATAGATGAGCGCCGATCGCCCGATCAATTATGAGGCTGCGGCCGGCGCGATCCCACGCGCGATGCTGTTTGGTGTGTGCTACAAGTCATAAACTATCTTTAAAAACAACAACAGCAAAGATTTTGGTGTTGCAATGAAACATCGTTATCACCCACATGTATTCATGAACTGAATAGTTAAGTTGCTTGAACCTGAATCTAAAAAAAAAACAAATTATCAAAGAATACTGGCTTGAAATGATGTATGTTTATAGTTCTGCAATTTGTCCAATAATTAAGGTTGCTTGATGTCACCAAAGATATGAAGGTTTAAGAACCTATGACAAAAATGATATTACAACTATTGTCCTCAGAAAGTTTCCCACTACGTTACTTTTTATGATTTCTTGCATGGCAACTGCGATTGATAATTTCACTCGTGAGTTTCGTGTGTCATGTTATCGTGCATTAACTATAATTTATTACTTTATTCAATATTCATTTGACTTCGAACAAGGTATAGTATATTAAATAATAGGTATACTTATTAAAAACAAGTAAACGTATTCAGACAATAGAACACATCTTCCAAATTTTACGTACTCCATCCAAAGACAACAGTCCGCCATCACGACTTAAATTATAATAATAAAAATCACAATATTTTTTTTATAATCAGATATAAAAAGAGAATAGAAATGTCAATCTTAACACCATACACACAATATGATTTAATATACCTAATTTAATTAATTTTGTATAAGTTTTTAACTTGGACCATACAACATGCGTTATGTAAAAAAAACTGTGCATGTTAAAGGTGAACGACCCGCGCGTACGCTAACTGCAAACATTGAATTTGAGCATAGCTATTGATTCATGAGCAAATCGCCTACTTACGAAATACTACTGCGATGCAATGTTCAATGAAGGCAATTCTACTTACTTTAAAATGGTAGTCATTCGTAGAGATAAAATAAAGCCCAACTCTGAGATATAACATGGCACACCTCAACATACAATGACGAACTGACAGAGCAGAAGTAGGTAAACCAACCAAAAATGGGCTGGCCGATTTCGATGTCAAGGTAGAAGCCCATATACCACGTGTCCGCAGGTGCGGGTCAGTAACGGTAGAACACAAGTAAAGTTCTTTACAGAATCTTCGAAGTTCCTACACATAAATAAAGATGCATCTAGAGACGAACGTCCGATCCCTTACGCACCAATCGGCAAAAAGTTCTGTGTATTGTCTGTGATATACAGCTGTGTAGTAATCGTAGATAGGGCATGAACGCACTGAGCGAAACAGGACAAACTACGTTCAATTTTATTCGTCATGTACTGATAACCTTAATTTATGAAGGAACTATGTGAGAACAACATGTATGTCATATAAGTGTAAGATTCTAGGAATATAAGTTGTTGAAAATAAACCGATTTGTCGTCAGACTCTAGTCGAAGTTTTAGCTCTTGCTCTATTTTTGTTTAGAAATACACTAGAGTTTTTATTACATTCTTAAAAATATCAAGAAATAAGTTTTAATTTGTTCTGAAAAAAATCGAGAATCCAAGTGATAATCTAACGAAAGGGTAATGCCTAAAACCTACCCAAAAATAACCAATAACAAAATATTTTGTTGATCATAGTGCCAAAGACACCAAAAGGAAATAAACATTTCTATCTCGTCAACTTACACAATCGAGTATGCACATAAGGCGAAGTTCACAACAAAAACCAACCATTTACGTTGGCCCTCCAGTCATTACAATACGTTTGATAACACATTTGTATAAAGTAAATATATCTTTATGAATGATTAAAATTGATAACTCAATACCATAACGTACCTAACAATCATCTGTTCTAAGAGCAATGTGTGCAGTCGGGCACTACAGGTTATCTTGGTTATTTGGAATTGCGGCTACGTACAGATCTTGCGGGAGGTCTTAGACGTCCCGGATGAGAGTAGCAAGGGTCAGATCTTTGTGACGATTCACGAAGGAGACCTAGGTCCAGCCGCGTATAACCAACTAGACTTTAAATACCTAGAGAAAATCTTTTTTAAATTAAATTAGAGTTTTTCAAATCTACATTAGCCAGATACCGCTAAAACAGGAATTACAATTTTGTCACCTCCACGAGGATGATATACTGGCAATACACAATGGAGATAGTTAACGATCTGACATACAGCCAATTAGAAAGTGGCGCAGTTAATTATTCCACGGAATGTTGCCACCTCATAACTCATAACGGTCGCGAAACTCTCCCGGTTAATGTCGACGTCAGTCATGTTTGATAATGGTAAGTAAGCCTAACTTATGATCTATGTAAATTATGGTAATAAGAATAACGAAAAACAGCATCTCTTAAATACAGTTAGAGATACAAGGTGCAAAACCTGTTCAAACGAAATGGTTATCATTGCAAAATTTAGGAAGAAAAGAGGAATCGATTTCCAGAAACGTACCAAGTTGAGAATTGTGTATTAATTTATAATATAAATTAAAAAACGATTGAAAAGACTAACGTTGAACTATTGCTTAATCAGCTAAATCCTAAACAAAATCGTATATCTAGCTAAACCCACACAATAAAATGTAGGTGAAAATGTCATGGAAGGAAAAGGTCTCAGCCTTAAAGTACCGGCCAACTTTCTCCCCATGCATGGTTAATAGAGGGGAACAATACGGCGAGGTCTGATGGTGGGCACGATAGCGGGGTCACTAGTGACCCGGAGCTTTCTTTACGACGCCTCCAGCCCATGTCATGACTCCGCGGGGCTCATGCCACGAACCATTCTTGAACCCACATTTGACTACAGTATTATTCAAAATTTCCAAAATTACAAATTTATAGAATACTAGCTAGGCCGACAAACTTCGCTCTGCCCTATAATTAATACATAGTTCACTATTTTGGCGATAATAGATTACACATAAAAGATAGATATATGCTGTCGCGGCATTTTTTGTAGGACTGTTTAAGGTAAACATTTCCATTATACATTATATACGTGTGACTATCGGTTTTAGCAGCGCCCACCAGAATAGCTCGCATATGGCGGATTTTTTTCTCCTTATTTGTCACTTATAATTATATTTTGGCCAATTCACACAATATATTGATAAACTAGCTGTGCCCCGCGGTTTCATCCGCGCTTCAATTATACCCAAACGAAATGATAATACCTACTTAATACTACCGTAACATCAACATCATCTCCCTGCCCTTTTCCCGCGTATATGGAGTCGACACAGTATAGCCGTAGCACAGTTAAATTGATCTAACTTTTTTATTTATAAACCGATTGAGATAAAACAAAAACTAAAATGTTAAGTGAAGCTTACCACAATAGATTAGTGAAAACCGCACCCAAATCGGTTAAGCCGTTTCTGAGATTAGCGGTAACAAACAAACAGACAAAAATTCTAATAATCATGTACATATAGCGATCAGTTACAGTTTTATTATATGTATTGATTATAGCCTATATATTATTCTGATGTATAAGCTATAATATAGTAAAGTTTCATTAAAATCCATTAAATAGATTTTGCATGAAAGAATAACAAACATCCATACATCGAGACTACAAACTTTCGCGTTTATAATATTAGTAGGATTGTTGTGTATTTTATTTGCTTTTCATAACATCGATGGTGTCAATGACTTCAAGAGAATCGAACAAGAACTAATGTAATAATAGTGAAATAGCAAAACCCTTTAGGCGACCGATAAGCCGAATTTGAAACTCGTTGGCCATTGGAAAAGTTATTAAGGTATACCGTTAATAAGTGATTAAGATACTATGTAGTCTATCGAAATATTAAGCGGCGTCGATACATCACTGTAACTGGAACACCCGTGTCTCTATGACATGCAAATGATCGTGTTTATGAAAGCAAACAAGCAAAACTTGTATCAATAAATAAATTGTAATTGTTTAACCTCTAACGGTTACCGGTTGCCCCAACAGTTATGTTAATGCTTTTTCATTATAATTTTTATGAAATTCGGTCAATTCTATTTATATTATAATATTAATTTATGTATGTTTGTCTCCTATGGATTATTAAAGAATTGATTAAACTGATCAATTTTGTGTTTGTTATTATCAGAAGAGGTTCTTAAGAAAGTTAAAAAATTAAGAAAGTTGTGGGGAAAATTAAAATATTTAAGAAAACATAACGCCTATTTTAACTTTTCACGTTCGAGCGTTCTATAAATGTGATCTTAACAGACGGTTGTTTTGTTTTGGATAAATATCAAATGAATTATTTAAAAAAATGTCACGGAACTTCGTTTTTTGACAATTTCCATGTGAATCTTTGTTTCTATTATTTTAAAACAAACAAAAATCATGTACTTGTAAAACGTTTAAATTAAAAGGCGGCTAGTAGCAAGCTAGTAATAATGTAATACAGAAAAGAATATAGAATATAATAGAAATAGAATTTTATAAAAATGTTACATTTTATATATCCTAAATTGTTGGTTGATCACGATGATTTTCTATGGAAGAGGTATGACAAGAAGGAGAAAAGAGACACTGCAATTTTGTACAAGTCTTTGTCTTATATGTAACATAATTTAATTAGAGCTTGTCTTTAAACATTTTGCTAATAACTAACCAACTAAAAAGTTCCGAGCGATTTTTAAAGGACAATTATCGTAATCGTAAGTCATCAAAGACGGTGCGTTGCCGGTATTTCTTGAAGGACCCTAAGTACCAATAGTATCGGTTAGTAAATTAACGATTTGAATGTATTACTTATTCAGGTTTAATTGCGTTTTAACAGCGGCAACGTGCAGTCCAGATAAACAAAAGCTATTTTATGGAAAGTAAGAATGATTGGACAAAAACAACGTAGGTATAATTATTCTAATAGGTATAAACCACTATCGAGTTAATCGAGAAACGTTTTATATCGATGCAGCTCATTTACCTTATGAAAACTGCATTAGAAAATAACTTTAATGTCATAATTCTTTTACACTTCCGTAATGTCCTTAAGTAATTTTAAGCCAATGATTTAACACAATATACACGGATGTCTACTGTGTGTAATCGTTAAATCATTGGCTTAAGATTTATATATAAATCTCAGTGATAGAAACCGTTTAACATCATCGATTTAAGCCTATAAAGGGGTTTCCGCACTTACTAAATTTATATTTGTGTTCAGCGAAATAAAGTGGATCATATTCCTCAATTCAGACGATCTGGTCAAGTATACGGGAGTCCACTGGACGACAAAAGACACATCTATTAATGGACCTCCACTAGCCAATATTGATGATAACAGGAAAACGACGTTAGCCATACAAAAATGTAACTAATTGAGTCTAGTCATTTCACATCTTAGATAAATAAGTCAAAGACGACTTATATTGCCTAACTGTAAGTTACTTGAACCAATGTGCTACGTAGTGATGTTATCGCCGCCATGAACAAAGTCATTCGTCTTCGCCATTATTTAATAGTTTACCTGTAAGATCGTAAACGTTGTGCGGCGTGCGGTCGGCGAGCGAGGTCTCCGCTGTTCACTTCCTAATACGTTATTTTACGACGTCGCTGCCTTTACGAGCAGCGCACCACATCTCCGGAGATCGAATGGCTCCGGCCGAATGCTGGATGACACAGTGCACCGACCGGCGTCCCTTTTGATAAGATACTAGTGATCGAGAGTTTATCAGTTTACTAACTAGCGACACGTCCTGGCTTTACACGCGTAGCATTATACATATACCAAAAATTCTATCATATTGTTGTGTCAACTGTCTCAACAATCATCGTAATTATTATTCACAAAAGTATTACAGCTAATTGACACAACGCCTAAAGAATTAAACCTTCCTCATGAATTACTAGTAAAAACCGTATGAAATTCAATCTGTAGTTTTTGAGTTTATCGCGTTTAGATGGTGCGGAGCCTAAACGCGTACCTTGTTAAAAAATCACTCAACGCCGCTAAAGAAGATCGAAACGTAGCTCAGTCAACTGCTTGAGTTCTCATATTAAGTAGAATTAGAATTCTTGAGTGAATGATAAATTACCTTGAAAATAATTTATCACTTCCGTGACGGTTGTACTTCGTTTTCTTGGAATCAATGTTCAAAATTAATATATGCGCTCTCCCGTAGCCCAGTTAACTTTTATCTATTTCTTTTGTTAACTATTTCTTTTTTTGCAAGATTTATAAAGGCGTAATAGCGGGTGCTTTACCTTGTTTCATAGCAACATAGATTTTTTGTGGAAGAACAAACAAACGTCATTTACCAAACTTGGCGGCCATTACACTTTTTATACTTTCATCGGAAATGTAATTTTGTGGAAATCGTGAAATGAAATTGTGTAATATGGATAGCTAATGTTATAAGGTAGGCTAATATTGGCAAAAGTTGTTATTCGAAAATATTTTGGAATTTCGAATTTTAACGTAAAACCTTTGTCTACAAAAATCACATCTTGCTGTAAAATATCTCAATTAATTTGAAGGACCCGTTACCTATTTATACATTTTTTAAACATTATTAAAGCTTTAAATATTGCATAGTCAGAGCAGCGTACTATATATAATGTATATGTAATCACATAGCGCTTGTACAACAAGTTACTACGAGCGTAACGTGCGTAATAAACGTAATGTTTGTTATATAAACTTTATGAATAAAGATGTAAATATTTTCCATTAGCGCAGACATAATTGGTTAATGTTTACTAAACGGATATAAACAAGAGCTATGCGATACAATACAGAATTAGAAGCGCAGTAAAAATTATACAAGCTCGCAGCCGCGGCCCGCCCGTGCCCATTGACTCACGGCCGGCGATTTATTTTTAGTATCGCTGGAGTGAATGAGTCCGAGATGGTATAGACGACTCCATTAACAATTTTGTCGAACCGTGAACTTGCTTTTAAAAAACGTAATAACTATCAGACGGATACAATCACTTTTTGCTATATTTTAAACGAGATTACGTGATAGAAAATAAGTATGAATAAAGAACAGTCATGACACGACATTTTGAGGTTATTTTTTTTAAAAGTCCACGATTGATAAATCAGGACGCGCAAAGATTTTGTTGGACAATTACATAAAACATCACAAAAATAATTCTACTATAACAATCTTCCTTCTGCTTCTTGGTCCATATAAATCCTTCTACAAAAAATGGCTAACGTCTCATTGTTTCATTTTGAAACGAGGGAATTAAAGTTATACAAACTTCTTCGTTAAGCCTCGTTGGTACATCATTAATATTAATTTATTCATACAAATATTATAAATGATATAACCACATAAGATGTCCGTCTTCATGTTAATCCGCAACATACGTACTCAAGTACAGTCACAAACAGAACATCGTACATCCAGTACTCCAGCAGTGTGCATCAATCAATCTGATGTAGACTGTCCACTGCCCTTCCATTTATATGTTAACGTTGATTTATAACGAGCTCGTGAGGAATACAGATAGTATATCTCCTACGTGACAGCGACTGCATCGCACAGTCGCCGATTTGAATTCCACTCGGCTTCTCAAAAGAATCAACCCGCCACAAATTGTGCATGACATTTGCATATTGTTATTTTATAACACTCAATAAGTTCAGTGAAACGTGAAATTGTCGGTAGACTACATCGATTTGGTTAAAAGATTTTAAAATCATATATATTGTAATGTCCAATTGTCCTATGGTGTTTATTACCAAAGGCATTAGGAACTAATTATGTATAATTCAATGGCTCACTGGCTCATTACTACACACAGCTCCGAGCGCAGGCGCACTTCCATCCCGTCTCTTGTCCATCGCAAGACTGGCTGGTTGACAACTACCCACTCTACTGATGTACATGAGACAATGTACATAACTTCTGAATAGATACAAACACTACATGTATGTATTAAGGAGGGCCGGTGACTAAGATAGCGAGTACCGTAGGTAGTATGTGAAGAATCAGAACGGATTTTAAATGTTCGTTTCGATATTCCAAAGACTCTTCAGAAAGTTTCATGTCATCTAGATCCTTCTCAATAATCCAGCATAAAGTATGTGAAGGGAGCTAATCCCACGTTCGTAAAATGATAGTATTGTACCTGTGTGAAGACGCCATGCTTGCCGAAAATAAGAACTAGGTTTCTATGTATAGGTTATCATTAATTAAGTCGTTAAAGTTGTGTTAGTTTCATAAAATTTATTACCTAGGTTTCAATGTGATTGCTCGTAATTGAGGGTAAAAGAAAATCAACCCTAACATTAGGTTATCGAGTTTATTTTCGTTACACAAGCATCATATATCTATTTCGGGCAAGAATAAATATAAACGCACTTCCGACGCTGACTTGACTGTGATCTCGAATGGTATTTTTAAGTCCATGACGTTAATATCTATATCGTTTATATCGTCACAGTATCCACCAAGAGTGTTCAAGTGAAAGGTAAATGTAATTTAGTATGTACTAATTACGGTGGAAAAATTATCATTAAACAAACAAACAAAATCTCGTCTCTTATTATGTAATTTTTAACCACCGTTTTTAAATTCGTCCTAATATTTCTACATTGTTACTTCATGTGTATTATTCGCGACATTTCTATATTCCGAATCCAGTGACCTCTATATGGATGATCCAATAGCCAAATCTAGTAAGTCCATTCAACAAGAGGTAGACATAAATCAACTTTTACAGTTCTTTAGCAAATAACTATTTTGATCGTATAACACAATAAATTAAAAGGTAAACCATAATGACGGTTTTATTATCAGATTTTACCGTGGTTGGGTACAAAGGGAGTAATGGAAGTATCGTTTGATTGAAATCGAACCTGCAACAGTGAAAATACATGACGCTACAATGAGTCAGTACACGTCAACGATGTAAGATTACGTTCGGAATGATAACAAGCGCTGGGGAGTTCGTCACACGACACCGACATAGACACAATGGAAGTGGTATGACACGTGCTTACTATACTGATACTAGATCCGCACAACTTATAACACCTTTTATACATTAACTAACTAGCTGCGCCTTGCGACTTCGTCCGCTAAATATGGTACAATGTTGTAGTGTTTCCACTACCGATTTAGTATTTAACACTTTTCTATAATTCTTTCAAAAGAAATATCTATGCGACGTGAGCATCTTCCAGCGTTTTTATAACATAACACAAGATGCTTTATAAGAATCACTTGGAAATTGGTTTGTAGCAGTATTTATCTAATAATAAAAATGATTATAAGACTCAAAGCTAATAAAAATAATTATAAGAACTAAGTTATTCGGTAGAATGTTTACTGAATCATATCTATTACTAGCGACCACCCCGGCTTCGCACGGGTAGAGCAGAGCATGCACGCCAACATATTCCTATCGTAAAACCAATTTACATAACACCATAATAAATTAACCTCAGCTTTCTTCATTAATCATTCAGCGTATTAATAGTCCGTAATTCGACTGACTCTGCAAGACGAGTTTGTTGTATATACGAGTGTTAATAACTTAACAGTGGTAGAGCCCGTAACAACATCTGTTGCATGAATGGGCCGGCTCGACCGGTGAAATACCACGACCTCACAGAAGACAGGCGTGAAGTAGAAGTATGTATGTATACTTCTTCGTTTCGTGTCATGAGTGAGATGCCGGAAGCCCGGTGTCAGTTCTCTTCTATAGTTTCCCAAGGATATAATAGGAAAGGGGAGAGGGGTTGAATAGGAGAAGGAAATATCCTTTTAACTGTCTATCCTCTCCTCTAACCATTAAAGGTAGCCAACACATCTGCAACTCATTTGCTTGTTGCGGATGCCATGGGTAGCGGCTACTTAACATAGCTAGCTAGCTCGTTTGCAACCTTCTTCCATGAAAAATGAACTGTCTGCAGATGTCAGAAGATGAGTACAACAGAGAATAGGCATAACTAAAAGCATTAACCAATACGTACGTTTTAGCTGACATTCATTGTGCTTATCGCGTGTTAGTAGTTTATCAGCGGCGACCGTGAACTCAATGCGATAAGCGTCCCCGCAGTTAACTGTTTGTTATTTAATTAAATATATTTTGACGGTTTTTGCATTAATTATATAATTAAAAAAATAATTAAAACAATTATCAAAGTAACTTAACAGGTGTGAAATTGCGAATGAGGGCTAAAATTGTTGTGGAACCTTTTCATGTCCACAAACGCCAGTACAAATATTCGTAATAGGCGGTTTAAACAAAGTGAGAAGCAAGTTAAATATTTATTAAGCCAGTGTTAGAACTAACGGTAACTGGCCGCCAGTTAGCCCGGGAGCCAACTGCGACGCTGTTGCGTCACCATTGAACCAATCAACTTGTTTACTTTCACACTCTGATATCCGTCCGATGCATTTCACGGATATGTCAACATAGTACAATATTACCGTTAAATTGTTAGACTTCTAGAAATTGTAAAAGACAGTAAAACTATAAATTGTAAAAGACAGTAAAACTATTGATTGTAAATTGCCATGTAATGTTTTGTGTCATCTCTATATATAAAATATATAAATGTACTCAAGAACGGTTGCACATATTTATTTTATCTTTCTCTTTGCCTACCTTTAAAGGACAGAGGAGGGGATAAACAGAAAAAAGGATATTTCCTTAACCTATCCATTCCCTCCCCGGTCAAATCTTCTTCCTCTTCCCATCCTTTCCTTATTAGAAAAAGATGGGAAGTGGAAGAGTAGAATTAGGTCTCCGGCACCTAACTTATCAGGGGTAAGGTCTTCTATGAGATCGTGGTATTTCACCCAGAGACTGACAGAGATGTTATTGTTGCAGGCTCCACCACTGATAGCCTTGCAGAGGCAGGCATGATACTACAAGAGGGTTTGAGCCGGAAGAGCGTAGAAGGGTGCTTCAGTACTAACTTCCTACTCAGCCTGAACCTGATGATGACAAAATTACTACTTCGATGGTTGGTATGGAACGACAGTCGCACCCCTTCATTAAATCTCTAGTAATGGAAACAAAGCATAGAACACATTTGCTCAAAAATTACTAATACAGTACTTTCTTGTACATAATGGGTTTAATAAATATCTAAACATTACGTTAATATAAGAGATACATTAAGAATAGCCCTGAGTCATGCGCGTTGAATGTACACAATCTCCGAGTTCGAAAATAGACTACGACCTTCGACTGAGTCAACGGGCCCTGCTCTTACGATAAAGGGACAGGATAGGTTGCCCATGTATCACTCAGGATACTTTTGTGAAACTAACAATTTCACATGTATTATATACTTTAATTCTTATAAATTTAAGGTTAAATACAGTGGCACTTTAAGGAAGAAAGAGAAAGCGTGAGGGGAGAGAGAGAGACTAAAACAAAGATCCTTAAGTTGTGTATATCACAGGGGCAAGCTATATTCACTGTTATTATTTTCCAAAGTCTCCATGTTGATAATTATCAATAATATACGCTCCCTAGTACATTAATTTATTGGTGAGAGCTAGATGTTATAGCAATTACCCTCACCTTTTCATCAAATGTAAAAAGGGTAAGCCGATCCAAATGGAAATATTTGTATTTTTTATCAAATATGTCACAAATAATAACGACTGTGTATTAAACCAAAGGCGTATCAACTAACCGGTTTTCATGCAATGCTAACAGATTCTCCGATTATTCTTGGTAAAGAGCAAACAACGACAATCTATATAAAACGAATTACAAGGCTTGAATATCTCGGCTAGCCGTGATCGCTCCAGGTGATCGTCAACAACATTAAGGGGTTGCTGTGGTTTTTCGGGGAGTTGGGCTAGCTGCAGAGATCCAAACCCCTCCCGCACGCAGAATAGTTGTAGAATTGCGGAAAAGTAGCCCACCTACTACTAAATATAATACTTGCAAGATACATTTGCAAGGTTTATTTTACTGTATTTGATTTTTTTTTATTTCCCGAAGGTCGGAACAAGAAATCTCGACATGGTGAGAAATCAACGCCATAAAAAACCTGCTCCGGTGATTATAGCATTTTTTTTACATAATTACTGTGTGAGTCACACAGCGCTGGTCGGAATAAAAACAAACTCAGGCCTCGACCTTCACCTACATCAATCAGTGTTCAACCGCAACTGAGCAGGTAGACTTCAGGTGAAGCCTACGGGATGTGCCTACAAATAAAATTTAAAACAAAAGTTTAGTCATTCCAAAGGGAATGCGGTCAATGAAAGTTTACAGTATAGAGCTGTTGTTTAGTATTCAGGAGCATCAAAATGGAGTTGATCAAATTAAAACATCAAACAGAACATAGATTAAACTGATACTTAACGTAATGAAACGGTCTTTTAAATAACTATAACCATATTAAGAATTTAACTGA
>JWHW01037669.1:121972-141585 GCA_000931545.1 Papilio glaucus | reverse complement strand
AAACTCCCCATAAGCGTTTATTAAACCACGTTCCGGCTTCGTTCCATCCACTTCTAAACACCGTCCCATACGCAGCCATCTTTACTTTCTATTTCTAGGTTACGAGGCTCGAGTTTTTAATCTATTCCTAATAATTTTAATACAATGTATTGTTGTGATAATATCACGTTCATCAAATTAAATAAAAAGGAATAATGAGTTATTTTCTCTGTATTGTCGGTAGGTTTATGTAGTCTTTGTCTTGGTATTGGTCTGGCTGGCGCCGGAACTATGCCGCTTTAACAAAACACGGTCGCTCTGAGTGCTACTTCCGCCTTATTGTTTTCATTAAAATATATTATGTTTTATGTATAAATATGAAACATTGTTTACCACTACACGGCGTTTAGTAGACGACGGTGTTTTATGAAAGAAAATAAATTATTTCCTAAACCAAGTAATATTAAAGTTAGACAATAATCAATATTTCATTATTTAAATAAATGCTGATTACTTATTACATTGTCAATTTTTGGTCATAAAACATCTAACGGTATGGGATTGACTGACTGACTCATATATCAACGCACAGTCCAAACTACTGACGCTAGAACTTGAAATTTTGTAGAGATTTCTGTTATTGCGTAGTGAGCATTAAGAAAGGATTTTTCTAAATTAATTCCATAAAGATCTAAAAGTAATAGTAGCATGAAAGTTTGTACGGAGAAACTAGTCGCTAGTCTACTATAAAAATAATTTATTTTTATAGTATTTTAATAAGAAAATGTTATATCAATCATCCGTTTTTATTTTGCTAAACTATTCCATATCTGCAGTGGACATGTTTTTTATTTAATTCTTAAATATTGTTTCATTGCATCTAAATTATGAAATTGGATTGAACTGGATTTGATTGACCCAGTCTGCAGCCTCAGATCATTTAAAAACAACTCTACGACATAGTAATTAGGTACCAAAGTAAGCTACATTACATTAGAACTTAGAATATTTGATGATCCGATGAAACCCGCGTATATTATTATAATTATTCATATGAAAAGTACCTATGACAACAACCTACCTGCCTACTGGCTTCTGCCCATTAACGGTGAGTGGCAGTAATGCGACGCGCCGCTGCGACTGCAATAACAGCGGAAGCGCGGGAGACATGCGGGTCGCGGGTTCGATGCCCGAATCGATTGTTTATCAAGTGCTTTGTCTGATCCTAACTGTTTAGACATAACGTGAGTAGAACCTTCTATTTAGTAAATGTATTTTTTTGAAGTGAATAGCCTTCTTTAGCCGCGTTAGACGATAGTTGGCGTGCTCAACATTCGTCAGCAACACGCTTATTTGATTTTGGAGTTTCGACGAATACATAATATAAGGATTACACACAAAGAACTATAGTTAAATTTAAAAAGAATATAACTAATTTTGTAAGTTACTGTATGAAATGGAAATCTGTGCTTATTGTCGTCTGGGTCACAGACGTGAATATTTCTTGTTATTGAAGTTATTTGTAATGAAGCTTTATCACAATCCCACTTGGTGTTCAGTGTCGATGTATTTGATAGACACATTAGTTTAGCTATTCACTCTTTGCTGTGCTCAAAATACACGAATATTCAAATCCCCAATGGAGATGAGAGAATTAAATCATCGTGTCATAATCTGTGGTGGTGGACACTGGCCACTAGTGGACTTGTTTAGGTATAAAGCTAGCACTAGTTCCACGTGGAAGGTGTGAGGTGCACCGGCGACGTGGTGACGTGGGTGAGGTTCGTCGCCCGTGCCGCCCCGTATGGACTTAACGAGCCGATTGACGCCGCGCATCTCGCCCACCTACGTGTACAGCATTCTGTATCGCCACCCATATCAAAACTTACAACAGGCTAAGGTTTTGTAGTGTTAATACAACAAATATGTTTAATAAGAAAACAGTTAAGGGAAGAGTCTGGAGATTTGATCATTGGACTATCGTGGACTACGCACAATAGCTGGAATTCGGAAATTTGGACAAACGGGCAACGCCTGGCGCTAACTATCCCATTTAAGTCAATAAAAAGTGGCACAGAGATGAAGAAGATAATAAGAATATAAATACTTCTACTTCACGCTAGTATTCTGAGATTTCGTGATACCTTCCTTGTCGGGTCGACTTGTCTCTTATTGTTACCTTTCATCCCACAAGAGTGTTCCACGATCCGAATTGGGACTCATCATCTATATAATTAAAGATTTATTGCAAGTGGCCTAGTGGAACTGTTTTATTTCATAAATATATTTCGTACATCTAAAACAGTCCCAAAAAGTAGAACCGTAATCTGTTATAATCGGATCGGATGTTTGAACAATTGCACGTCACACATAAGCATAATAAAGAACTGCTATAAATGTATAATGTCCGGCCGCATATTGTAGTCTGTCGCGTGTACGAAGTAGGTTATAAAACAATTGAGCTAAAAAGCCACGCGCCAAATTACTAAAACTACATTGGAGTGTAGAATTGTGTTCTTTGGACTCGGCTGACGCTCGCCAGTGCATCCATTAAGCTATGTTATTGCAACTATACATTATGTCTCAACTAGGGCACCAATGCGTTTTTGGCTAAGATCCTGGAGTCGTTGCACTCGAGGATAGCCACCGTAGAGTTTAATGTATGTCTCATAATTCTATTACTTAGAAAAGGGAGGGGGATCCTTTCGAATTTTTTGTTTTGTTTTTTGTCTTATAACTCCTTAGAGATTTGCAGATCACTTTAATTGTATATCTCAGGGCAGACCGTTTATAAATTGTTGTATTTCATTGCATATCCACATTTTCGTGAACTAAATTACCACGTTTCATAGAGTCAAATACCCTATCCTCGACAAAATGTCAATNNTTGCTTTGCATTATTTACAAGCAATTATCGCCAGTTGAGAAACTTCCGTATAACTTGGACAAACCGCTATCATCACGAAGTATGTACACTCGTACTTAATTGCACTCAGATATGGAAATTTGAAATGTACTGTCAGCTGTTGCCCGGCTTTGCAAGCTTTTGTTTTTTTATCTTACTAGCTGGAAAGTATTGTAGTTTGACTTCGCGTAAAAAACCTTGTATGTATAGGTAAATATCAAAAAGTTGTTACTGGCGCGTCATGCGTTACCATGGCAACCTATATTAGGTTTTATTTTCTTATATTATATTGTTTTTTTTAGGGCTAAAACCCGAAGTTATTTTCTGTACCCTTGAAAATGTGTGTACAACATTGCATGATAATCGGTTGAGTCGTTAAGGAGTTAAACCGTAAGAAACAAACAAACATATCCACATTCGCATTTATAATAACAGTTAGGATTAGTAGAAGATTGTACCTTTGATGAGATAATCGTGATCATGAGAGACGTGTCAGGATCGCGCCAAATGAAATGACCTCTGCCTATCCATCGGGCGTGAGCGGATATTTACTGTTAAAAGACATGGGGGGCAAGCCACACTAAGCTTCTCGCTTCGACTATAAAAAAAAACGACTATAAATATATAAATATTCGATGTTAAATTACTTAGGGTCTGTCGAAGTAAGTTGCCAGTTAAATCTAGTGAAATAAAATATAAGAGACGGAGTTCTTACTGTATCATTTTCATTTCTAAAAAGCCGAGAAAAAGGCCACCCAGGCGAGGAAAGCATAAAGAATAAGAATGTCGAGGAAAAAACGATAAGCCGCCAACTCCCAAAGAACTTTTGCATCTTTTACCACATGCCTTAAAACTCTCAATGCCCTGTTTATTTCTTTTTGTTGGAATCTCAAGCAGTCAACGAGGATATGCTTGAAAATTGTATTCAAGACGAGTCTATTCAACTTGTTTCGGGTACTGCGAACGAAATAATGTAAATAAGGCATTTATTTACTTTATTTCGTGTGCGTACATAGCTTCGGATACCTGAAACGCTTTGGATTTGGGTGTATTGATGTTGTTAGTAAACTTGCAAGATTTATGAGTAATGGAATATCAAAATCAACAAAAGAAACAAGACTAACTAAGTCAGAAAAAAGTTTGTGTGTTTATGAACGCATCTACGATATTATAGTTCTTTAACCCTGTGTGCCAGTACCCTTACAGTAACCCAGTCCAGAACTTGTACAAAACGAAATTTAAATTACTCTTATATATTATACTATAAGCCTTTTATTTTATTGTAGAGTAATCGCAAGTATCCAGCGAGTTGTACTTCTCTGTATTGCTTTCTTCTTTTAAGGGAGCCATTGGTAGGGAAATTGGTGGTTGACGAGGACGACATAAGAGTTGCTTTACAGTTTTTGCTTCAAACTAACCACAATTGAAACCAACCGTCGAAACATGAAAACATCAAAGCAGATATCGAGTCACGTATTCCGTATCCGACGGTGTACCAAACAACACAACGCGGGCCGACCGGCCGACTGGACGTGACGTATCTACGCGGGAATGACAACACGACACGCGCACCGGAACTAGTCCGCCACTCGACCGCCGCACGTCAAGCGATACGCACGTGTTTACACAAACATAAACACCCTACTACACTTGTTTACTATAATTGTATTGATTTGGTGCGACACATTTTTAACATTTTCGTGGACTGTTTACATGTTTTTCAATCCGTTGGCCTTGTCTGTAAGCTAATGATGTTTTGGTGAAAACCTTCGCTTGGATACGGTTTACATCATTTATATAATGCATTAAATAATAATCATTCTCGATTGTAAGAGGATAGGCAGTAACCCCCTGAAGTTTTAGTTACCATTTGCATCCTAGGTAATAAAAGAGCAGATAATTAGTGACATTATTAAAATGATTTGTACCTCACATAGATACATTACATCCTCACATACAACATAATGTGTACATATACATTTAATTATACTGGAGCAGTTCTGTAGCATTGGGAAAGAAAAATAAATAAAAAAGTACACAGACGAGACGAGCAGACATTTATGCATATAAATATGCGCTGGGAGATTGTCCATGCTCATGCATTCATTACGAAAGTTATAAGAGACTCGACTAAACTCCTAAAATTTATTTTATGACATATTTCCATTGGAATAAGGATGAAAATTTAAGTCTTTTTTATATTAACAGCAATGCAGTTTTTTATGTTAATGTGTCAAGTATTGAACGATTCAAAATTGAGTTTTAAAGGTTTATCGGGAAACAATATTACTGGCAGCTGATACTTAATGACATGTACGACGGCTGGTTCATTTGCTTCCTCTGTTGTCCAAAGCCTTGGTCTCTTCAGAAGCATTAATATATAATTGTAAATGTGATTTTTGATCGAATACTCTGACTGAACATTTTTGATCATTCAACAGCGTATTTCGGGTCCCTCCCCAGCTAAGCGAGGAAACGTAAATAAGGACAGCATCCAAATTAAACAACATATTGTTGATATAAAATTGTTTGATTATGATAAAAAATTGTAGAGATACACAAGCGAATACTGTCTCAGTTACTTTAAACCAGTGTTTTTCAACCTTTTGCATGACACGGCCCCTATTATATATAAAAATATGTATAACTTAGGTTCGGATAAATACATAATTAAGTACGTAAAACACATTTTATTACATCGAATGCGTCGCCAATAGATAATAGAAAATAACAGAATTTGAATAATGAAAAACAAGCGCAACCCACGCATTAAGAGTTCTCATCTCTCATTAAAGCAGTCTCAATGAAAAAAAAAGGTAAATACGATACCTATCCATTACAGACTATCAAATGATTTATACCGTACACAACTTGTATGAATTAATCGCCCTATTCATTGTAAAAATGATAATAGTCCTAAATTATCTTTGATTGTAATAAATCCCTTCTCAATAGGCAATTAGCGTTCTCCTTTGTAACCTGCGCCCACCCACGAGCCCTAAATACCTTTCACTTTTAAGTCCGACAGAAACAATTGAATCCTAAAGGCTGTCTGAGTGGCTGTGCTACAAGTGTTAAGCAGGAAGCGATACCTCCTGAAATGCTGGAACTGTTGCTGCAGATGTATTGGAGCGGTGGTTATTTATCAGAAAAACCTGGCACACTTCTACAATCCATACATAAACGCATACACGCTCGCTTACGGATACCCCTTATATCGCCTTATATTATCAATCTGATCGATAAAGTTGGGCTATGATGACCCCTACCAACACTTCTCATCTCGAATGAATCAATCTCACCTAGAGCCTAAATAACTTACAGGTACATTACTACTACCCGCTATATCTCATTACATAAACCGGCAACATAGTAAAGGAAGCCCTCCCGAGGTCGTCGCCCTGTGAAGTGGGCGCGCCAGCTGAAAACCGAGCTTTCAGACCGACTGCACCGCCCCGGCCGCCTCTACAGGACTCCTCTATTTTTTATGTCGCCAGGGAACTGTTAAAAAACGAGCTTCATCACGTTCCTCTTTTGTTTGTTTTAAACGGCCGTAACGAATTGAACAAACGCCCTGTCACAATATAACAAACACGTTGTGGCGGCCGAACAAAACGAAGAATTACCCGCTTTAGAAGTATAACATAATTACGTACGATCCAATTTGTAATTTATTGATATTTTAATTAATTTGTTTATGCATTTCTCGATTTGTGTCAAAAATTACTCTTTATGTTGGTGTTTTTAAAAGTACTTAAAATACTGCGAAACATGTACAACATTGTCATTCGCTACTCGACTATTGTCTTTAACTATTTTCAAGTTTATTTTTGGTTGGGAATGGTTAAAAGAAATATTCGTAAATTATTTCGATAACCCACTAATATAATTTATATGTAATGTCTTACTGTACCGACCCCACATGAAAAAATGGGAAAAGGGGCAGGGAAAAAGTATTTTTTAAAAGTACTTGGGCTACACATGTAGCTGTAATTAGTACTGAAAACGCCGAGGGTGGTGGAGGACCCATGGGCGTGTCTCGCGGTCCTCATAGCGCAGCCAGATGGCACACATCACGAGCCCTCTTCAACCATCATTAATAACGTAGAGGCGCGCCGCTTTGGGAGGGACTCCCCGAGGCACCGATAGTGACTTTGAAATACTGTTAGAACACGCTTCACTACGAATAAAGTCATATTTATGCAGTAAATATTAATGCTTAAATATTCATGTATTTAAAGTAACTTAACTTCCGTGTATATAGATAGATTGTGTATATAGTGTATATAAATAAGATTTACCTAACAAACACCTAAAATCATATATGTACACACGTATGTAGTAAAACATTTAAATTATGTACTGTGTATTTTCGCAATTAAAAATTGAACAATTCCAATGTATTATATTAAATTTGTACTATTTTTATATTATGTTAAATATACCTTGTTAGAATAGCTTATTCGATAGAACTAGAGCATAAGCTCTTGTTCTTTTGAATAACTTCAAGAAGTTTATTTATAGAAACTTCTTGAAGAATTACACAGAATGATAAGACTGTAACTGTGTAAGTCATGCCCCTGCCTACACTACCTCGGTGAGTGGGTTATATTTACTTCATTAGGCGATGTACCATACCTGCAACAAAAAATAGATACAATTAGCGTTTGATTCTATTTTCATTGATTCTACAAACAATAATTGATGCTAGGATCTATGTACAGAATGACATGACGTAGATAGACCTTCCAAAAGAAGGACTAATGATCTGGTCAGTGAAAGCTTATCGACTTTACTACTGTAGACAGCAGGATTCATTGTTACCAAAAGGCCATTTGGATAACCAAAAGGTAAGACAAATAGAAGATATAGATGCAATATTTCAAAATATAAGCGTACGGCTTCAATTCATGATACACTCGATACAAAAACTGACACATAAACAATGTCAACTGTAAAGAAGCCGCAGTCTCCAACAACAGCAAAAGGAGTTTCTTTCTAAAGCATCCTCACACGCGAGAATACTTCGTGCTTTTACATGCAGTGAGCGACAATAGACCTTTATGAATGCACGCTATGAAAAATGTAGTAATGAAACTAGCTGGGATTTGAAGCTTCAGAGGATTGTTGAAGATATGTTGTTATGAAGAATAATATTTTGTATCAAGAAATCGCATTACACAGGACCAAACGATCAATTCAATGTTGCAACTCCCGAAATGATGGACTTGCGAAAATATACAAATAAACGACTAGCGACCCTAACCCGATTTCGCACGGGTAGTTTCTCCATCAAACGTTCATCCAGGTAATCGCGCCAACTGTCAAACAACTGACAACTTTCTTTTTTTTCTTTCGCAAGAACCATCTCCAGACAATAATAACACCCAAAAAAAGAATTAGTGAAATCGGTCCAGCCGTTACGAGTGATGGCGTGACCAAGGAAACATAGCAACTGCAGTAATTCCCGCAGATATAGTAGTCGATATAATCGCATCGACATTTATTTATGACAAACGTATTAAAATGATCGAAACACGAACTACAAAAGGTACAAACAGTGATAAATAAATCAAACGTGCATCGGCGAGCTGCGAGCGGCGCCATAGCTAAACAAACAAAGGAATAAAAGCATCGACATAATAAATTCACGTTCTGCGAGCAACTGGGTCACCGCCGGACCCAAATGGCAAAGCGGTTTTAATCGAGACGCCAAAACATAGGAATACCATCGATTTACAACTCGAATAGGACAGACAAAAAGGGCACTAAAGAAAATCTAAATGTAAGCCACATTAGTAATCTTTTCGCGTTAAATTGTTGCTGTATGCCTGTTTTTATAAACAATCTTATTGAAAATCAATATAATAAACAAAATACAGTAACTCCCCATTAACTGACAAGATTTCAATGTAAAATGAAAGCATTTCACAAATTGTCTTTTTCGCTTTTTTCTACCTAAAACGCTCAACTTGGGAATTAAAGTATCGTCAGGGACTTTTCTGAACGCATACAATTTACCTTAGATACACAAAGAGTATAATAACAATGTTCTGCGGATTACGTTCATTTCATCGGGATTGGTAATAGTATTACCAGGGTAAGCTGTTTACGCGGTTAGTTCATACTATAAAATAAATACTTTATAGACTAAGCTAATTTATTTAAGTAAACCTATACTGTATACACGGAGAAATATACAACTAAAGTTACATTAAGTGAATGAACTTTCTAAGACAAATTATTTTTAAAAAAGTATGTATTTTTTTACAGATGAGTAGTGACCGCTACCCATAGACTGCAACAAGGTAATGAGCGGTGAACTTTAATGGAGAGAGGAAAGGATATACAGAAAAAGCATGTTTTCTTTTCCTCTCCCGGCAATACCGCTTCCCCTTCCCGTCCTCTTTCCTTATTAGTAAAGGATGGGAAGGAGAAAACGACCAGGATCAGACGAAATGCAGAATACTCTTAATTCACGACCGTCTTCTGTGAGGTCATTGTATTTCACCGGTCGAGCAGACCCAGATTACGTCGCGCACCAGATGTTGCGGGCTCTACCATTGTTAACAATAATAACTTTTATGGTAGGAGGCAAACAAACATCTCGCTTGATGCTATGCGAGCACCGCTATCCTTAAACATCCGCAAGAATTAGAATAGTTACAGATGAATTTCCCGGTTCTATGTGTTACATATAAGAAACCTTTTATACTATATATATAAAAGGCATGATAATATTAGTTTAGATAAGAAGCTCTAATAAATTGTAAGTTCACACGACGATATCGTCTCAAACACTCGCTTCGCAGTACAATAATAAAAAGTTGTTGTTTAAAAACTATTAAGACAGTCCGGTTTCTGTTAAACAACTGGCCACCCATCAAGAGTCTTGTGTTTCAAGCCGCCGCATAATCCCAAATATCATTAGCAATGTATATATATTTTTAATCTGTACTGAATTGATTTTTTTCGTACCCACAACGAAGTAGCGCGTCTTTTTATGCATGATAACGGTGCACAAATGAAAGTATGAATGATAAAAAAATGGCCGATTTAATTGCTATTAAACGAAGGCCAAAAGTTATTTCGTATAATGTTAAATGGTAATCTCAACGTAAGCAAGTAGCACTGCACATTCAATACAGGGTATAAAAAACTTATTTTGGTAGCAATTCTACTAATTATTATGTAAAAAAATTTGTTCTCGCAAAAACAAAAAATAAATACATTTGGCAAAGAATATTCTAATATGAATAATTTAGATTATATACAGTTAGTTTTCCGTTGTAGTAAACCTTTATTTTTTTGTGTATTAAACCATTATTTTATACTAGTCTTAGCGGATTTGGAAGGGTTTATGGATTTCTATAAATAATTAATAAAAGTAACTCATAAATTCATTTCACACGAGCAATTAAACACTAAATTGTTACTAAGCACATGTTGTATAAACCACATTAGAGTGACCACACAAGATATCTTTATGTTCAATTGAAAAGCCAATCAATACGACGATAACTTTGGCAAATGTTCGCGCCGCGACACTAAAACACATTTTTATAGAACATAAAAAATTTAAATCCATTATAATTAAGTTCACAATACTTTATAACTTATATAAAACTTGGATACAAAAGCAACTAAGCCGTACAGTCGCGAACATAAAGCTTTGGTACATCTTACCGATACAGCGCAACATTACCGACGGCCATGACTATGTACAGTGCTGAACATAAAATAAGTAACTTACGCCTGACACACATACACGTCGGTTTATCAAAGCTTCGGGTAATTAAAGCTCGCGAGAACGATAAGCCCGGTGCAACAATGTCGCTTATAAGGACATAATTGCAATGTGTCAAGGTTTATTTACAATCTGGCCTGATTTTATATTTTTATAACTACTGTATTTGAATTGAATTTATTGGCTATGCATTCAATGGTAATGTTATTAATATTTATTGTTGGATTATGATACCTGAGTAACTTGACCTGGATGAACAGTTGTCTATCAAATTTATTACGTGGAATCAAATCATCTGAATGCACAGCCTGTTATTTTCAATTGTTAATGCATGTTTCTATTACGCCTAGATTATATCAACTAGTTGACACACAGATGAACAAAAATATGATACGAACGCACCCACTATTCTCCCCTCTTCCTTGTGGCCGAAGTGTAATCGAGAGGCCCTGGGACAGTGGTTTTGTTTACATCATTAACGTGTAGTCGAGTCGACTCAACTACATCACCTATAATCATTCACAATTTACCGTCTATACGAAGGTGTTTAAAAAAAGAAATCGTATGTGCTTTTACATACGATATAATCCAATTGACAGTAAGTAGACAATTATTATTTATAACTTATTTGATCCATCCATCCATCATCCTAATATAAGTACAAATTTTTAAACAATTCATAACCTTTTAACAATCGCTAAAAAAACCAGCCAAGTGCGAGTCGGACTAGTGCACGAAGGGTTCCGTACCATTATCTATAAAAAATCATCTTTGTTGTATGGGAGCCCCGTTATATATTTATTATATACTGTTTTTTAGTATTTGTTGTTATAGCGGCAACAGAAATACATCATCTGTGAAAATGTCAACTGTCTAACTATCACGGTTCATGATTGACAGTCGGACAGACAGCGGGGTCTTAGTAATAGGGTCCCATTTTACCCTTTGAGTACGGAACCCTAAAAACGTAATCTATATACTAGGACCCAGGCTATGTACGAGAATTCTTTTTTGTATCCATGTCCATGGATTTAAATAAAAGAAAGTCATTAGCGCTTGCAAACAGGGAATCTAAAGCACGACCGCAATGTTTTTTTTCTCATTACCAACATGTGCAGGATGTAGTGTAGTTACATCCATGAGCGAGAAAAAAAAACTTTTTAAGGTTAAAATATTGACGAGAATTAAGTTAAACCATCCTCAAGTTTTGTTTAAATTTTTAATTATCTATCTAAAATAATAACTATGTTTTAAATTCCAGACTACGCAGGTATTAGTAGAACAGTTAAGTTAACACGAAGGTTCTATAGGCAATTTAAGGACACGGAGTGTACAGTCAGCTACGCGTGAGATTATCTCCTACAGCAGGCTGTGTTTAAGCACCGTCCTAAGTGAGGAGGCGTGCTCAAGTATAATGCCAAGAAACACGCACCTAAAGATAGCCGGAGAAAACTCAGCTGGAAATTAGCTAATTAACGGATATATGCATATAATCATAATCTTTCAAGTTTGAATAGTTTTATAAATGCATAAAAAATTAATGACATTTCTTACATCTCTATCAAAATGCAAGAAAGTAACATAGAACAATACTGGGTTCAAAACCGCCCTCATAACCCAGCCCCATGCGCAGATGAAAACAGAGAGTTTATTAATAGCGGAGTTCATTGGAACAAGTGATAAGAATAAAAGGAAACATCCTGTTTTGCTCGCGCACAATGTTGTATAGGGCACGTATAACTTAAAAATATCAACGCCAGGCGCCGCTGTAGCACCGCGACCGCGGTGATAAGCGATAGCGTGTTGATGTATCAATAATATTAAAATTAAAACTATTGCCTTGTTATATAACTCAAGTATAATGCCTATATAACCGTGGGTTTGCACTACCGAAAACATTCTCACAAAACATATTCTAGTCATCTCAGTTTTTTTAGAGAGAAGGACAGAGAGACACCTTGTATCGCGACATGTTTATACGCCAGTGGAAATCCACGGTAAGACGATGTGTGTCTGTATGTTTCTTAAAGACTTCGTCACGGCTGGAACGATTTCGATAAAATTCTCAGCAAATGTTCAGACTGACCTAGCGGGTGACAGCGAAGCCGGGCCGGATACCTAGTACTTTGTATCGGGCTAAAACGAGCCGAAGAAATGGTTAAAAATGATTTTCACATCACACATTGCAGACTACAAACAGCTTGCTCTTTTGTTTCTTTTTCGCATAACAAAAGGTTAATAATTAAACATCATTGAATATTACAAACTACAGACCAGCACAGACTAACACACAGAAACATCCGTATTATTAAAATACCACTGATCTGTTATTCCTTGTGCGAGCTTGAATCACAGTAGGTATACTTGTGACACACTTATTTCTTTTCAATATTAATAATATCAAACTGTATTCAAGTAATACCAGAGCGGCGATGTTGCTTGCATTGCCCCAAATTATTCAATAGGAGTGATAAAGCAAGCTGTTAACGAAATATGTCACTTGACATATGCCGAATATCTAAAAGGGTACATAAATATACTAAAGAAAGTCACTGTTGGGAATCTCTGTAACCGACAACCAGTGTACGTACATTTATAGATGGAAAAGAAGCAAGAGGGGGTTGCCAAAGCCGTATCACAAGGGAAATCCATAATAACTGCTTACCTCTGGGTTAAGGGGTGAATGCTTATTTCATATTCATTTATAAATATTAATTCAATATGGATTTATCAGAAGTTGTCTGAAATTCTGATCAAATCAGATCAACTTACCACTTCAGTGGTTATTAACCGCTACCCGAGGACTTATATTATCTGTTAGGTTCTTTGTAGATGTTCCACGAGACGCCGTGTGGCGCCCCATTGTTTTCACAGTAAACTTGGCAACGTGGCAGCTGTACAAGCAAGCCGCATGAGCAGTCGCGGCACGGCGCACACTTCCTTCCCTCTTCCGGGAATCAAACTATTGAACGGGACACACTTAAAACTAAAAAATAACAAGCTATATTCGACAAAGATCCTTAAATTTGCTTTATCTGAGTACAGGCAATGAAAATGTATCTTCTATCTGGTGAAAAATTGTTCCAAATTAATCCTAACTTAAATAAATGCGAATATGAGTTTGTTTGTTTATTTACTTATCATTGGTTGCCATGGTAATATTTCATGTTTTGACAAATGCTACCTATTCAAAGCTATTATATGCCGAATCCTGAAAATGCATGCGAAGCCGGCAATAGCTAGTATAACAAAAACTTAATCAATTCATACCGAAGTTAAAGCCACTATCGTCCACACATATGAATATTCAAGTACTGCGAAACTGTATGTTAAACTATGACGTGAATCAAGCTGAGTCAACAGAGCATAAGACTTGCGGCATTGTCCGTACACACCGGCGCTGTATCGGTCGCCCACCGTAGACGTATCGATTACGTGGTCTCAGACAATATATGAGAAGCTATAGGTTACAAAACATACACTGCAAGAGAAATAAACACTATGGAGAATGTGGGAGATATTAATCAACACCAAGGAAATTACTATTCACTGTATTACAATGTTGTCTGAATCAATTTTGAGTTATAAGGCAGGATTTATATCGCATTAAATATTATAGTGCTTTTTTATCAGCATCCAAACATCACTGAGAGGATCACCAAACATCAGCATGTTTGGTGATCCTACTAAACCTTACCTATATAATAATAGATATAGGTATAAGATTAGCGGTGTTCACTTAACATCAGGTGAACCACTTGCTTACAATATTTAGAACAATTTGCAAGGCTGCTAGCGCCATTTACTACAGTTAAATTATACTTGTTAACATTAAAATATCTGTGTCGCGAAATAATGAGATTTAACTCATACGAATGCCTACCGTGCCTATAAAAGTTTTAAATTTCAAAAGGGAATACCCAACTGAGGAAAAATACTATCTTTCGTTCTTGTTTCAAGTACAGGTTCATAAATGTAACCATTGGTTTACACTGCCGCAAACATTCGCATAAAACATATTGTCATTTCAGTTTTTACAGTGTAAAATATAGAGAAAAAGCTTGTATCGCGACACGTTTTTACGCCAGAAGAAACCCACGGTTATGTTTATTAAGTCCCCGCTAATCATGACTCATCGTATAGTCATTCTGACACCTACATTTATTATTACATCACACACAAATAACTTCAATGGGAAATCCAGATTGATCTACTTTACTGTGACTTTGAAAGAGTTGTATCTGTAAAGAGCGCGGTTCAACGTAGGACCGTGTCGCATTAAGCGTCCGCTAGCGTAGCCACATCCTGCTTACGAGCAATCAGCGGCAATGTGTTGCAGTGCGTCTGTTTAGCGGAGCGTTGCTGCGTGATTGACATTTGCATGCCAAAAACCAGATGTACAGCAGTATACACTCACCAACAAAAGTGGTCCGAGTGACGAAATAAACTTCGAATGAAGGCCCTTTAAAAAAGCATATGATCATATCGTTACTTTAATAAATAAAATTGGATTGTGGTCAAAACTAATTTCAATTTTATAAAAATGTGAGTTTACCTGTGTGTTTGTTACGCTTTAACTCTTTAACCCATTGTCAGGGGAACAGAAAATGACATGGAGTACCTGTTATCCCGTAAAAAAATCCGGAGGTATAGGAAAATAAAACCCAATATAGGTTGCCATGGTAACGTTCGACACGAATATGACATCGTTTTGACATTTTGTTACATGACACGACGTATATTGTACCACGGCAACCAATAAGAACTTTTGCAAATTACGTACGCGAAATTAATTTACAATAAAATCCTGCGAGGAACATAAGGAACGAATGTGTACGAAGCCGCGGGTAATTATCATTGCGAAGAACTTAGTCGGAGTTAAAAAATGTTATTGAAATTGTCGAGTGATTTTATGCATTTTATCTAGATTGATATTTGTAACGACAATGAAAGTAATAATTTAAATACATTTCCTTTCGTGATTCATTGTGGTACAATGGTTATTATACAAATGATAACGCTCAATAGAAGCATATCACGACTTCACAGAATAATGCATAGAAGTAAATAAAAGATTATGTACACTCATTGATAACCCGTAATGACGTATTCTTCGGATAGTAGGAAGATTTCTAGCTGGGTACTATTCTCTGAATCTTTATCCAGTCGCTTAGTGAATTTAATTAAAAAAAAAACATTTAATTGCCTGTATTTCATTTATTTGAAAATAATGCCTATTAAATGATGAAAGAAAAAGGTTACACAGAAGATGTCAACCACGAAAAAGAGTTATAGAGTTTCGCTGTTAAACCACGGATTGTAGTTTCGTTTTCCAGCTTGTATTTCGTTTTACGTGGTCCCTTGGAAGGCAAGGGCAAGTTGGCCTCCAAAAAGCTAGGTGCTCAGTAGAACGAAGCGTTATTTCTTGCCGGCCCTTCGCCTGCACCTCACATAGAATACAGCTCACATCTCTAGGCTGGAGCTCCCCAATACCAGCATCTTTCATTTAACCGCATACAAAGACCGATTCGAATAGTCAACCATCGAGCTCTTACTGATCGGCTCCTATCCTATCCTCAACATGATAGATATCCACGCCATTTTGATGGTTGGCATTCCATTATAGAGCGGTTTTCGCGAAATTTCCTACCTCGCACATCCATCCGCATTGTGGAATGATCTGTCGCCAGCGGAATTTCCAAACCAATACGGCTTAGGGTCCTTCAAAGGTTGTAAACGCATCTGGTGTTGAGAATATTATATTAAAAAACAGAAATATCTCGTATCATGACTCCAAATAAAAAACTTCTCATCCTGACTTCCTACTAGTCTCTAGTCGAATATCCCGCCTAATGGAGTCGTCTCAGCGTGACAGATCATTGTCTCGCATGGTAATTGTCAATCCATCTGACTCGCATCGGCAGGCCACCGTCACGCTACACCCGGCTGCCACAATAGCAGCGTGTTGCAATTGGAAAGCTAATATTGTTGTAATCACCCGTACACAATGGCCTTTATTCACCATCGCTACAACAATTGAACACGAATGCGTACAAACATTTGAAAATAATGGAAAGGTAAAACAAAAAAAAGTCATACATAGAATTTTAAAATCAGCCGAAATCGACTACAATGTGTGTGCTTTGGCTATTCCAGTCCTTCCATACGTCGTCGTGTATGTTATCGCGTATCACAATTCGTCAGAGGTGTTTTTAGTTCACTCAATCTGGCGTCGTTGTAGTTTCCACAAAATCTAGCTTATATCGTCGGTTCCCGTGAATCGCTAAAAACCACCCCCTCTCTCTGATCCAGTGGACTCCCACAACCGTGACCAAAACATCAATTCTCCATCTTGTGAAAGCTAATATATAATAATAATAAATCAGCCTTTTCTAAAATGTTCCCCACTGCAGGGGCACAGGCCTCCTCTCCGAGAGAGGGAAGGGGCCATAATCCACCACGCTGGCCCAGTGCGGGTTGGTGGATGTCACATGTCTTCGAATTTATTGGTTCCAAGACATACCGGTTTCCTCACGATGTTTTCCTTCACCGTTTTTGGAGCAGTAGTGATGAAATAAATTAAAACAAAGTAAAGCGGCTGCCTGGGTTCGAACCCGCGACCTATAGCACGTAAGTTGGGGCCTAAACCACTGAGCCACCACTCCTCCTTTTTATCAATACGAAAAAAAAGTTTCATACTCGAAAATTACGTCCGATTTTGTGTTTCACAAAAAATATAACTTATTTAGTTATAATTTTAATAGTAATATTATCCGTGAAAGTCTAAAAATGAACAATAAGACAAAATACAACTCAACCAACATTCGGCCTTTCACAAACCGCAGGTTTAAATGTTGGTCCCCTCATTTATTTTAACAATTTCACCTTATTGGGGGCCCGGCGGAAGTAATGAAGGGCTTGCATAAACAAACATGTATTAATATATGGTAATTTAATGCAAGGAAGCGTGTGTGCGGGGACCGTAGCCCTTGACAAGGAAATATGACCGGGCCCTAACTGTTGGCCCTTGTCTTGCTTTGCCTTGAATTTAAAAAAAAATGTGGAAAATTGACGATGTTAGAATATTCATATATTTGTTAGCTCAACATGTAGTAGGTACTGTTGTATTTTGTATTCTTCAATTATTACGACCTTAGATAATTTACCTCAGAGAAATGAATAAAAGCATTGTCCACTGATCATATTGCTCAACGACCACTGGGTTCACAGAATTTTATGATAAACGGCTGACGCTTAACCGCTAATTATTAATGAAAAAAAATAAGGACAGTCGACAGAAATGAAAACTCAAAACCGGTGGAGAGCCGTGACAATATTTAAAAAATAAATCAATAATAAACAAAAATAAACCCTATCTCCATAACAATAAAATTCAAAATTGAATACATAAAAATAATAATAGTTCCTCAAAACTGTTCTAAATTCAAATAAGCATGTGGTGCGCACTATTTTACTATTTGCCAATTCACTATTCTCTTGAAGATGACTACATAATTGGACGGAAAGAATGCCAACAATTTGTTCCACTCTTTTACTGTAAGCAACAGTGGGTTTTAAGACCACTGACAGTGTGAGGTTATTATATAGAGAATTAACATACATAACTTTCTCAATCAGCTGGTACTAAGTGGAACAAATCAGCGCGTGGGTATTAATACTCCATTCGTATCACATAAGACGGACCATACGGACTTTAATGTATAAATACGCGTCTACCTTACAATGGCGAGTCATCCACAGCATTGTAATAACACAATGGCTCGCCCTACACTGGCTACTTAAACTATAATTCATGCAAATTAATAAATCATTTCTTATAAGGATTTAAACGGGAACAACGCATTCATATACTTCTGTGTCCTTTATTAAATCATCATCTTTTTCCGTCTATCTGGGGTCGGCACAGTATGGTCTCCTCTTCCATATCCCTCTATCAATCGATAATCTGAATTCACAACCTTCTTACACATATAATCTTCCACACAATCCATCCATACTTTCTTCGGTCTTCCTCTACATTGTAACCATTAACTTTCATTTGTATTACTGTCTTCGCCACATGTCCTTCATCTCCATGTACACATTCGTACGAGTCTCTAGACTCGTTGAACACGAGTTCGCTACCATTACTATGTAACTATATCGTACCAATAATGGCAGGCCGCAAGCTTTTACTTGTGATGGATGCGACGAGATCAAGGGCGGACCACCTGCGGCTTTTGTTTACAATTACTGCAGCCATATACGGTCCGAGATAGCAGATAAGCTAAGCTCTTTAAATTACGTACATTTTATTTATGGAGAGAGCCTCACTCAGACTGGTGAATACACAGGAGGCAGATGTTGAGAAACATCGTCATATACAAGGGGACTATTAGATTCTCTATGATATAAATTTTCGATTTCTCGTTTTCCTATATTGTTTTTGTAACGTACCTCCTAAATGATCAAAACATGCTTGTCTCGATTCTAGACACAATATTCTCTATCAAGTCCCACGTCGAGTCCACAATAATAACAATCAAATGACAAACAAAGGCATAGTAACATGCTTTTATTAGCTTGTTGTGTTTGGTTAAATGTAATATATTAATCTTTGAACGCATTTTGGGCCCCTTCAAAATGTCAGATTAATTTGATACGTTGCATTTAAATAATTTGTCCCATTATTCTTACTAGGATCTTCAGGATTTGCGATTTTTTAAGATTAAGAAAAGCGCCATCTGGATATGTAAATTTAAGTCAGTTTTGTGTCTACCGATTATTTATTTATCGAATTTTATATGTTATTTTATATTTTATATGTTATAGGTATTTAAATTGATTAAAAACTTTTGTATGTAGACACGACACACCTCTCTGTTTACCAATGTACGAAGGACGTCTGTTTTTTGCAAAGCTCCTTGTATGGAGTGTCAGCGATGGAAGTGGTCGTGAGGTCCATGTAGAGCGGCGAGGCTC
>JWHW01037669.1:101825-114479 GCA_000931545.1 Papilio glaucus | reverse complement strand
ATAAGTACCGTATATACATCATGTGCACTGAGTCTGGAAATCGTATTTTGATATTACATACAGACACTTCAATTTTATTTATCTGTATAGATAATATATAATGGACACTAAAACTATTTAATAGCAGACGAAAATCACCCATTGGTCGGAGACATGAGAGACTACCAATCTCTCTTGGCCAATCGAATGGGAAATCTCTATATTACGAGACAATGTTTTGCTGTTACGTGCTAGTGTGCCCGCATCCTAACTCACATCGTTATCGAACGTCAATTCCGCGTGAAGTTCTGTCAAGCGACACAGTCGACGTCTCGCCACCGTTAACGTTAGTATAATTAACACTTAGTTGAGTCCGTTATATCTTGTTACATCCAAACACATACCATGCAATCTACCTGAGGCTCTGTTAATGCAAGGGCGGCGGTGTGATTTGTTTATTCTTTAATCTGTAGTAGACCATAACTTGGTACACTTGGGTTTCATCCTAGTACACCGAATGAAAGGGGCCAGGGAATCTTTATTGACACTGTGTCTTCCAGATGGACGTCTGTTCTCTGGTGTAAACTTATTATTCGCGCTTTTTAAATTGTAGCAATTTTATATATTTATAAATCGACATATGTCAACCTAGCATAATCGACCAAAATATCCGACATATGAGTTCAATTCAATACAAGTCTTGAAAACAATAACGTCACACACGCCTAATACACTCGCAACAAACTCAGAAATATTTCTTAGATTTAGAAACATAACTACAAAGTTAGAGACAAAAACAATGTTAATAAAACACATCAAAGGGCGCGATGAATTGGATCGATATAGTGCGACAGGGCAATGTCTTTACGGAAGTAGGAGCCACGGTTCTCCATGTCTACACCACCACTACCGACTGACATTGAAATAGATTTCTTTTCTCGAAGATCAGAAAATCATATTTCGTATCGTATTACTAAAAGTTTGCTTGCAATATTATAATTAAAAGGGAAGGTTTGGATCAGGAAAGGCAAACCAATTTTGGTTTATTAGGTTTGCTTCATTTAGCACCAGTATCCTATGGCTTAGCTTAGGGTACGGCCTCTGAAGCATAAGGTCGTGGGTTCCAATCCACGATCTGACTATAAGCAAGCTCAGTTGGAAGTCTTTAAATAGAATACTACTAAATTATTTACACAAACTCCTTCATACAATTGCTGCGAAATAACAAGCCTGAGGGCACTTTTGTATCTATAATCAAGATGTTATAAATAAAAATATAGTAGATTGTTGATGTCAGCCCTGCGGCTCGTGCGATCGATCGGTCGCGGCGCATTCGAGCCGCATAGGTGTGGAGGAATGCAGCCGCGGCCGGTGGGTGCTCAGCGACCACTCGGTGCCCCCACCTCGCCCACACTTGAGGATCGTCCACTCATTTACGCTTTTATTACATTGTTGATGGCCAAATTAAGAATACCGTTACGTATCCCAGTACAATTACTAATAGTTTAAATAATACAAATAAATAACTTATAATATACTCTTGTAGCCCGAAATCTAATTAAAACATAAGTAGTAACTCATACGTTCGTTGAAGACCGGAGAGATTATGGATGGATGGTGTGAAAGATGATATAGAGATAAATACGAACTGTGCCGACCCCACGAAGCTGGGGCAAGGTCAGGGAGGTGATGATTGAAGGCTGTTTTTTCATTCGATGTTGTAAAAGGATAGTATGAACTGTCTCACTCTATATGTCATCAGAGTATATCATATATATAGCAACGTGTGATGAAATTAAAAGCCTACACATCCAACAATAAATTTAACTGAACTTAGTAAGTTATCTATAATGGCTACAAAGATCCTCCTCAAAACAGAATACAAGAAGTAAAGATAATTGTTCACAATGTTTTAATAACAATCCAAAATACCCTTACATACGATCAATAAGTTGGTCACCCTAATCGTGTCATACTAGTATCGAGATTAATATAAAACCTGTGGAGCAACGCGTGGCGCAATATTACGGGAAATTAAAGGGGCCTGATATCAGCCGTAGTGGGATGCGGACCCGGCCGCGGTGCCCGCTGCCTGCATAACCAAGCAATTACCCAGAGTCGCAGATTATAAAATACAATATAATCACTAGTTACTGTTGGAAAATGTATGAGACGCAAATAATGCATGACATGCACGTTCATACAATAAAGATATTCGTAGTTTTTTTTTTACACCTTATAAGGTATAAGTTTGTTCCACATCAAGATGGGATTTTTGTAGACAAACGTTCCTTTACCTTTTATGCTAAAATTCGTATATGTCAAAATATTTTCGAAAAACAACTTATTCTCACATTACCTTACATAACATTAATAAAAATAATAAGTCAGTCTTTTCTAGAATGTTCCCCACTGCAGGGGCACAGGCCTCCTCTCCGAGAGAGAGAATACATACCATTAGTTCTCCATATTTCACAATTTCCACAAACTTTCTGATAAAAGTATAATGGCCGACATTTATGGTAAGTGACGTTTGTTTGTTTCGAATGTAGCAAGGATTGATATAAAATAGCCAATAGTACTCGGGAATCGTGTTCAATTAATTACAGCGATAACTCTAAGTTCAATTTAACTATTTATTTTTCTAGTAACAGGAATAAGTGTACGTTTAGATTAATACGTAGAAAAACGTAACTAAGTGTAACTGTACGTAACTTTTTGTATAAAATTACAGTAATTTATGATAATTCTTGAGGTGCGCGTGGAATGTTGCACCGATAGGGAAGGTAAGTCACTTTGCAAAACCATTTTTGCAGTAATTCTCTGTACACGCATGACTACAAGAGTTACATTAGTGTCCATCCAATTTAACTTCAAATTTCATGAGCATACATAATTATTGATAAAAATTGTTATTCTTAGTCACTCTGAGACATATATGTATCTGGTCTCTCTTTCTTTAGCTACTATAAACACATATCAAATTGTCCAAATTTTATTATTAGAGTCAAGGACCCTATATTGACCCTAATGCAAGAGAACGGGTCGTTGGGCGGTGACGCACGGACGGTCGCACAGAGCAATTTACTCATTAAACTGGTGACCTTGAAGAGATGTCAGTTTTCCTGTTTTCAGCACGCGTCTATAGCTCGCATTTAATTTAGCTAGTTGCGTTGTTGTTTTGCACTAGCGTATCTATATCAAAGTCCCATAAGAGGAAAATGTAAATGGAGTTATCATGGAAATAAATGTACTGAGTACTGAGAGAGTTAGCATAAGAAAATACTAGAATCGTTTTTATTTTTTTTGTAATTTGTTTTTGCATATACAGTGAATTCCGGTTATAACGACGATGAAGGGACTACTATAGCTAGAGTAGATGCATACATAGGCAGAAAGAAAGAAACAAGTAACAGATTTTTTAAATTAACCGTAATTCTACCTATCATCTTTGTATGTACACAAATGTTCATTAATATAGCCGAATAAAATTCCCGTGACGTGAAATGAATTAACGTGGTCGTTATAAACGAAATTTTATGTTAACATTGTATCGAAAACCTATTATTGTCAAAACACATAACAATATGCAACCGATATTGTGATTGGTCTTCATTTTTTCAAAGGGTTTTGGAAAAATAAACTCCGGATGGAATTTAAATAATAGTTATCCGCCTCGGCTTCGCCCGGGTATCACAAATTATGTTTGTTCAATCGCTACCAAACATTCATAGAACACCCGCTGGACCAACCTAAGCGTTTCTAGAAAATTTCATCAAAATCAAAATCGGCCAACCCGTTTCGGTGTCCATACATACACACATCGCCTTTTATATACATAGATTATGGTACACATGGTACACTTACATGGCACAAGTAACAAGGTATATAGGAAGGTAAATAACATAGATATGCAACAGAAAAACAATCATTAATCTATGTGCAAAGCATAAAATACAATCAACAAAAATATGCTTGGATAATTTTTATGACACGTATTAACAAAAATTCTTCCTTACTTATTATCTTTCAAATATTTTTTTCATATTTGAAAGATCGTTCAAAGAAATAACCGAAAAATAGCGGCCATTCCATCAGAAGAGGATTATGTGGGTGGTTTTGTCGGTAAAATTAGGTATAATTCGTGACCTTAAATTATCACCAGGTCATGACCGGATATTATATATGTGTAATATTAAGGCCATAGTGATGTTTGTCTCAACTTTATTTAAATTATTTTAGGACATAGGCTTATTACGTCACGTATTGAAATAATGTTAAGACATTTATAATATTATTATTAACATTAACACAACAAAACTAATCGACACAGGAACCAGTTTCGTTTTATTTAATTCGGCGAGCCATTTGTTTTTGTCGCAATGCGCTCACATTACAACTACCCAAAAATTCCAACGCCTTGCGACCCTTCACTTAATAAATTTTAATGTATACGATAAAAAATTTATCGATTTAAATTTTAATTATCATTATTTAAAAAAATATCGAACCACTCGATGTTCATTTCATGAGACGATATTTGGTTGGGGTATAATCTTATAGGTTCGCGTTAACAACATACATTCGTAACACGTGTCCGCAACATGCTTATTTGAATTTGGAACAGTTTTGACGCACTTTTTTTCATTAATTTTTCTTGTATTCAATTTTTAATTTTATTTTTAAGATGCAAGGGTTTATTATTGTCAAATATTCAATTATTTTTGAGCTATTGTCCCTTCCCACCTGTTTACGAGTTTTCATTTCTGTCGCAGTCCTTATGACTGCCTGTGTTTTTTATTTGATTTTAGAGAAATACAAATGAGTTAGATTGTAATTTTTACAAGTTCAATTTGAATCAGCTAAGGATCATTGAACACTAAAATGTAGCACAGGCACATTTTTAACTTCATTAATTAATTTAGCTTGACCTTTAAACTGGAAAACATGCAGCAAAGTTACTAGAAATCAATAAGTCCTAGTAAACAAATATTTACAGTGCTAACAATAAAAATGTTGAATAATCGTTCACACAATATTAACATATATATGTATTTGCTAATTAATGAGTTACTACATTTTTATAGCTAAAGATAATACAAGTAAGCAAATTAATATGACTCATTACAAGTTGCGTCTTAGATATATGTACTTGAATTAAAAAGGCTTACGCAACCATAAACAGATTAACATACAAATTATTCTGATTTCTGAGTCATTTATAAAAGACATGGCATGGTGACAACTGTAATGATGGACGATAGATTGATGTGGAAGTCGAAAACTAGTTATGCCAACCCCACATAAAGCGGGAAAAGGGCAGGAAGATGATGATGGCAATCAGGCATCCAATTCAGGAAATCAATGTGTGTTGTGGTAATAAGTGAAGAACAGTAATGTAACATTAATTTGGGTTTTAATAAATAAATAAATATGTGTTCACGCATGAAACCCACAGAGGTAGGCATATTCAGGATTTCCTTATATTACTTTTTGTATAACATAAGCAATATAACAAATATTGCAATGCACGTAACATTACAGTTAAGATACAAAAACGATGCTAGCTTAGGAAATGCCTTCCTGCCTGCTTTGTTGCTTACAAGATTCAATTCATCTAATGATATTTTCCACCATCTGCCTAAATAAGCCTTTAATAATAAAAAGGACCAAAACCTCGCCGATAATGAGAAACAGTTAGATGTGGAAAGCAGAGGACCATATATTGTGGAGGCAATGGGGAAGGCCTATGTCCAGCACTTAGCTAATACAGCAACAGATCATAATGATGATGTTTACATGCAATATAGGCATGAGGAGAGCATCTTACGTAAATTTATATACATATACGTATTTATATACTGAAAAGAATCAAGATCATTAGAAATAATAACATATTATGACTTCAACTCTAGTTGATAGGTATAAATAGCAACCTTTTTATATTTATTATATTTTTTAACAATATAACGTAACAATGTATTAAGATATGTTTTCATCATACTCGGTGAGCTTTCATGAATACAAAGTGAACAATAACATGCCACCTTAAAAATAGCCTTTACACAATGTTATCTACAATGACTATACCTCATTAGGTATTATACAGTAGCATTTCGGTACAAACTACTGATATTGTTTTACTTTTTCAAATGATATATTATTTATAGTTGAAACAAATGTAATAAAATTGCTTACTTAACCATTATCCATATGAATTTTGTAGAGATTTACAACAAACTGTAATCCTGAGCCATCTTCTCATTGTGTTAACTATATGTTTAGGTTTGTAGTATAGAATGGGGGGCTACTTTTCATCAACTCCACTTCTAAGAACATTTTATTATGAAGGCAGGAGGAAGGGGTTTGTTCCTATCAGTGCCACATGTTAAATATCAACGTCTAGAAGTGACACTGAAGATCAGAGATGTTAAGTCATGTTTAAGACACCATGGGGTAGTATAGTTTATTTAGTTTTCTCCTGAGAGTAGATTATAGCAAGGTAAAAACATAAAATTACACATCATTACACAACAAGGTAGTGTAATGGTAGCTGACAAAAATGTCTATGTATACTTATGTATGCACATAAGAAGTTAAACTTTGTTAGCATAAAATAAAAATAGCTAAAAAATTTATCCTGTGTGCCAGTACCTTAGTTGTGAAAAGAGATTAATTGCAATTGAAATTTCAATCAAATCTTCTGTAATAATTACAAAGCAAGAAAATGCACTGTGGGGCAGTACACATGAATAGATTGCACAACAGGAAATGAAACATTTGTCTTATCAATGAACAGTACAAGAACAGTGCCACAGCTCGTAGGAGTCTGATAGCTGTAGGAAGAGTGTTGTAATAGGAAAGGGATGTATAATTATGTCACACATCAAAACTGATGTTGTGAAACAAATGTGGCTTTATATATACACTACTATAATACAATACACTAGCTTGTGTATGTATAAATAAATACACTAGCTAACCTTGCAAACTTAGTTCATCCTTTTTTCCTTCATTTCTTTTCATTGAAGCACCTTGAAAATGTATTTTAAGTTGTTATGGATACAATTTTAACATAGCAAAGGTTCCAGTACTTATTTATTTTTTTATTAAGCACTGGAATCATAATTTTAAAGATATAGCTCTTGTATCCGATATATATTTTATTTAACTATATGTTTTAAAAATCATATACTTGGAACATCACTTGACCAAACTAAAAAGTCTCCATGACATTTTAAAAGAATTTAGATCGAATAACTGAAACTCAGGTACTTCAATTATACTGGTTGTAAAGTTGGTGAATTTATTACCTTTCTTTATTTTTTAGTAATTATTCATTAATGTATATGGCTGTTATTATTAAATATTTAATAATGATTATAAAAAAATCTATATCAAAACATTTAAACAAGGTTCACTTTTTCTTCAATTAAATTGAATTTTACATATTTTTATTTTAACTGAATAGTCGTTATATGTTTAAGAAATAATTTAAATGGTAAACGGAATTCGAACTACATATTCTTTGTTAGAATTCTGCAGCAACAACTCGAAGGAGCAGGAAAAATTAATGTATTCAAACGTTCATTACAGCGAAAATTTTACTGACGATACGCCTAAAACTTGTTTAATGAATGAAACTCATTTTAAAATTCGATAACTTTATCAAAATTGTTAACTATTTTGATAAAGTTATAAAAATAGTAAACTAGTTTCAAAATAATCTAGAATCGTAAACAAAAATTGCAGTGTTTGTAAACAATAATGCCGGCGGTAATTGTTCACTTACCAGCACTTTAATGAATCGGTTCTCCAGCTCATCCCGGTCAGGCATGGGAGGTTTCGTACGATTCCTCGTTGATGGCTGCCGCACATGATTACTCTTCGTAGACGCGACTGGTCCGTCCAGCATTGTCGGCTCCCTCGAAGTAATTAAACCCATTTTACACTGTTCACTCAAACAACCACCAAACACGTACTCCATCAGGTCATTTTATATCACAGGGCATTACAAAATCACAGTTTCATTTAGAAAAAGTCACATTAGACGGAACAAGGAGCCAGATTGAATTCAATAAAATGATCACGAACGGAAGGAATATGCGCAAGCGAGACAAGGCACGACTGCGATGCGAAGACTTAACTCAATACTGCAAAGAGCATATAAAATATAGACAGACAGAAGTGAAGTTTGCAAGAGTGCCATTTGCTGCAATTTGACACTGACAACTTTGTCAAGCCTCAGCATTATGTCGTTCGGAAACTTAACAAATCCGAAAATAAATTACTTTTAAGCAGATTAAAAATTACAGATTTATTTTATCTTAAAATAAAGATTTTTTTGATGTTTTTGAGATTAGCCCAAATAAATGCAAATCCTTACATTTTTTGACATTTTCTTGACATGAGTATTAAAGTATTAAATGAAAGGGAACTGGTAGAATAGAGTAGATATTGAAATAAAAATGCCAATCCAATATCGCCGCCAAAAAATTCTTTTTATTCTTGTTTTTTTTTTTGTATTAGGACTTTTGGTAATTATGTTCGAAAACTATAAATTATTTTCAATGACCGTATCATAAATGTACATGTTATATACAGTCTAGACTATACTTTTTATTTTCTATATTTTCATGGCTATGTTGTATGTATGTGTATTTTTACGAATTCATTGTATAATTAATATAAATAAATGCATTCCTGAGGAAGGTTGGTGTCAGACAGGCGGCGGCGACTACAATCATACTGTGCGGACCCCACATGAGTGGGATAAGGGCAGAGAGATGATGATTCAAGTAATATTAAAATGCATTAATTTTCCCTCATCTATGTAGGTATTTTGTAACCGTTCTTAAGGAGCGAACTCCAGTCATTTGTTGGAGCTGACGCACACATATTTTTGTTTCTTAGCATTTATGCATTATTTATATTAACGAAATGTTAATTTTCTGTAACTTCTTTGAATAATTACAAAGATTTCTATTGAGATCCAGAGACCATCTATTAAGATCTCTACCTCGAAAGTCAATCAACATCCACTTTATTTTTTCAACCTTTAAGTTTAATTTATATATTGACAGTATTTTATCTTGTCAACATTGTCTTCCCGGGATAATGTACCGACCCCTTAGTGGGAATAAAAAAATAAACGTATCTCGACTTTATTTACTTTTTCCACTAACTACTATTTAAACCCTCAATTACATATGGTCATCACTTCTCTGACGTATAATATAATGCATTTTATAATTTCAAAGTAGATAGATTTTTAAGACCGATTGTCCTCACGCATCTGATACAGATATTTGGGCGGAAACTAGTCTGTCAGAGCGTAGTTGTTGGCTCATGATGATGACATACAACTCTCAAGTCGATAAGAACCCAATAGTGATGCTGACGATCTAATGATTGCCTAGAAGTCCCGGGTTCGAACCCCAGGCAGGCGCTTTGTGTAATTTATTTCATGACCATTGCTCCAAAAATGGTGAAGGAAAACATCGTGAGGAAACCGGTATGTCTTAGAACTACTAAATCCGAAGACATGTGACATCCACCAACCCGCACTGGGTCACCGTGGTGGATTACGGCCTCCTCCCTCTCTCCGAGAGGCACGTACCCCTGCAGTGGGGAAATATAAAAAAGGCTGATTATTATAATGACTGATGAGTTGATGATGAAATGGCGTTATTAGCTAAGATACAGGACAAGGATAAAACAAAATACTATTATGCATACAATTTGTTTATTTATTATTGGCTTTATGTGTAGGTAGAGAAATACAGCGGTAACAAGAACATGTTATTGCCCGTGGCATATTAAAAGAATAATACAATACACCAATACTCGTGTTAGCACCATTTTTTTTATTTTTTGTTTTTTTTACAAACATACCATAACCTTATATAGCTATCAAAGTGAAATAACGAAAAGTTTATGGTCTTTTTAACATTTTTTTTGCATACGTCTACAAATTCTTAAATATTATTAGCTTTATTATTTGATATATTGATCACACAACATTCTATAACTAGGTTAATGAACTTAAATTATCCATAGACAAGTTCTTAACCATAAAGCAGCTCTGTCCCGAGGAGCGAGCTGAGAAACACTCAAAACAATTTGGTCCGGCTTCAACAAGTGTAGAGTTGTTTTGTTAATAATTTATGTGAAGTCTCCACATCGATACAGTCTTTGGTTAGGACAGAGAAGATCGGAAACTACAAACTTAACTTAAAAATATCACAAGCAGAAGACATAATAATACCGCATACGACATCAGTCAAACTTTACGTTCATATAAATAATTGTTATTTTTATAATAAAATTTCTGAACGAAACTTAAAACTAATAAATAGAGCATACATTTGACAACTATAATGATATTTTCAATTTACTTGGTGCAAAAATGTTATTTTTTAATCTTGACAAAACGGATGTTGCCATTTGCAAAATATATAAAAAGCAAAGTGTTAAGCGTTTGAGATAAAAATTCCCAGCAGTGGGAAAGCTAAGACTAAGTGTTAGCCCTACGCTACCACAATGGAGAACGACTAAGTTAGAACCGACAAAGGGTACAATGCACGAAGTACTATGCGAGGATCGTACAGTAATGTACATCGTTGATTTGTCCACAACTACTTATTTTACACGTACAGTTTAATACTTTCGAGGCAAAATCCGCTCGTAAAACTACAATAACGCACCTTAAACTAGGTATAATTAAATACATTTTCATCAACGCACCTCTATAACACTGGCTGACTACGAAAAAGCTAAAAGCATACCGCTCCGGTTGCGCCCACACTGAAAGTGGGAAACGACAACAAAACATCTTGTTTTACACTATCTGACAATTGACTGCCGTATTATGATCACTTTGATGTGATGTAGTCATTATGCAAACCCACGATTGCTTACCAAACTTTTTAATGAAATAATCCGCCAGCCGTAAAATGCAAGATAGTCATTCCCTGGACGCAACCTATAACATTGTTGGCTTAAACCAAATCATGCACTAATACTAATATATGGTTTAAACTTCGTAGAGCCAATAAGTGCAGATAAAATTGAAGTTACCTCACAATTTCTGCCTAACACCTATCAACTCGACGGCAACGTTAAATTGGGACGAATCAAATGAAAATGTACAACATATACAACATAAAGGCATTCTAAATGAGTCTATTGCCAACTTATAGCCGAATACGTCCTTACTTAGTTATAAACGACATACCAACTAGACACTACTGACATAACAACAAAACAAAACTCAAATGAAATCAAACACTCGATAAGAAATGCTTGTAACCTTTGTAAACTACTCTCTAAACTTCTAGAGTAGCCCTTCTGCTAAAGTATAACAATCTGAGGAACATGGTAAAACTACAGCGTTCTTTTATTTGCACCAGATTTTCTCAATTCCTAGTTGAATTCAATGCGACAGTATTACCATTACTTCATAATGCTTTTTCTAGTTCATTATGGTTAAGATTTTCCTAACGTGCACAAATCAGATCTGCTCGGATGCAAAAGAAATCAGTTTCCTACCATTCTACAAGAGTTAGATAAGAACGATGATCTTCAGTTTTAAAGTTAACATTATCAAATATTCTGTATTATGTATATAAATAAATCCACATTTTTCTCGAATGTTCCTAGAACAAAAAAAAATACATTTTATAGTAAAGGAATCTCTTCAGCCATCTTAAATAACGAAATGAGATTCTTGTTTTTACTAAAATTAGAAACTTACATTGCGAAACATTTTTTACTGAACGATTTTGTGCAAGTTTCAATTGGAAGCTGGCAATACCTATACAGCTAACAGACATATTTGATGTTTCTTACAAGTTCTTATGACAAATATATGATGACAGTTGACAATTATATTTTTTAATTCCAATTATTTTTATTTGATATATTTCATCCCATAGCACGCTATAATATTTAATTTAGCTAGTTATTAGGTATTGCATACCACATTCATTACTATGTAACATTTATATTGTACAAGATCTATTACGCTACAGACTCGATCGATTAGTTTACGACAAAAAAATTATAAAACTTGTATGTTAAGGTTTCATAACAAATATTAGTTAAATCTAATTGTTTTTATTATTATTTAACTCGATCTTTAATCGATACAAAGTACAAAACTATGAAGGTTAAGATCAGGGGTCGGCAATTAGTTTACCTTAAATGAAAAATATATAATAATTTTATATTTATATTTAAATATTATTTAAATTACTTGTAGGTATTTTGAACAATATTTGGTTTCGGTTCGAGTTTCGACCGTCCTCGGTACCTCTGTTGCCGACCCCTGGTGGTTTAGAGTTTCGGTTTCCAGTTTTACTATTATTGAAGGATCAGCAATAGACTAAGCCGTTCACAAAAGTGACCACCGCTACCAATATCGATAGTTGCGGATGCCTTGTCTCTATGTTGGATAGACTGATGTAGACAAGGATAAGGAAAGGAGGAAGCTACAGACTAGAAGGGTGGCTTACCGTGGGGGGCTTACGCGAAGGGGGTCTATTTGGACGAGGGGTAGTAGTAGAGCACGGCGCAGCCGGGCAGCTGCCAGCGCGACGCGTGCAGCTCGATGAGCTGCAGCAGAGTGCGGCGGATGCAGGGCGCGGCCGCCGTGTTGAGGAAGGCGTCGCGTAC
>JWHW01037669.1:69315-80918 GCA_000931545.1 Papilio glaucus | reverse complement strand
GATCCGCCACTGTTCGCACTCGTTTAAAATTCCCTCCCCAAAAAATGCCTCGATTTAATAGAATCATTTAGATATTTCAGGTATATGTGTATATTTTTATATGATCTCCAGCATTTATATATGAAAATTCAAAATATGTATGTGGAAAAAGCTTTGTACCGTGTCAAATGTGAACACTAGATATCTGTCTGTCCGTTAGTCATACAAACGTGAGGTTTATTTAATGTATTTTGTAAAACGTCCACGTAGCTATAAGCCGTGGTGCGGTGGTGCGGTGGTGACTCACCGCTCGCTCGTTGTGCGCCGGCCGTCGTCGTGGTCTGCACTCGGTACTCGTTCACTTTGCTCGTATTTGATTCACTGCGGACACACAAATATCTCTATATTAATACATGTAGCATGTAGCGTAAGCTTTGGGTATATTTTTCACAAATATGGGGCCTACGGAGGTTTGTGACGTTTGGAATTTTAAAAAATTTTTACGGTGGAGAAACGGAGAAAGTAAAAATTTTTTTACAGTATGTGTTACAAACACATATTTTTTATAATATATTTTAGCTGCTCTATTTATGACATAAAATAATGTACTTTTCACTGAAAAAGTAACCTAATTATGTTGTATATACCTACACTAGTTTATATTAAAACGCGACGGCACCAAATATACCTATAAAATGAACCAAGAACAAGAGTTTATCTAAACCATGTTTACGTAACAGTAATGGGGGTAAAGCAGCAAGCTGTGTCTTTTTTCTGAAGATGTTTTTCCCTACGTCAAAACCTGGTTTATTTTAACATCAGTGACCATCATCAGTGCGGTGGTCGGGAAGTACTTGAATCACATCACCTACACTCCATTCATCACCATGTAAATAATCACAACTTTTAAAATAGATAATTACACACATGTATATATAAATTACAACTTGTTTGTAAAAGGTATATTCACTATCCAACTGTTCCTACTTACATCTATGTAAAACAGAAGCAAAAAAACTTATTTTATTCGATATTTTTGAACGATATTTTCGGTGCAAAACGAATAGTCATCTCAGTTGACAGAGGCCTACCCAAGTAGAAATAAACGCAAAGGTTTGTTCGATTTTTTGTTATAAATATAGCCTTGTCAAAAGCTTAATAGCGCTGTTTTCAAACACGTACATACTTGAAATAGTTCTGCATCGTTAGTTCGGTGGCTTTATGAGGCAATAATCTTTATTCTGACAGTAATTTAGCAACTCTGTTTAAGTGTTTCATTGGCATTAGTTCACTCACAGTACCGCAAACATGCACATAAAAAATATTGTCATCTCATTTTTTTCAGAGCAAAAGAGTGATATAACAACATGTTTTTTGTTACCGTCTGCGGTATTGCGAACACGGTGTTTATAAAATTGACTTCACTCAAAGTAATTCTAAGTACATATGTCTATCGCCTTCTTCTTGAGGCACTATCTCCTAGCGGAGGTCGGTCTGATGGACTTGAGTATGCGTACTTTGACCACAGCTGCGCCGAGGTTGTAACGCTCATTTTGAACCATGACTGAAGATTTTGTATCCCTTCTGGCATCTCAAAATAAATAATTAAAACGTCTAAACTCATGTTCAATCGGTGTAGGTACCAAGTACCGACTACTTTCGGACCTATCGTATTAATAATGTTTCGGTTCATAGCAAGATATAATGTTTATAAACAAACAAACATATAAATGACAAACCGTCATTAATGGCGGACATTACACTTTTTATAATTTCATACCTACCTATGTTGTAATTATGAAGTGGAATTGTATAATATGGATAGCTAATTTAATAAGGTAATGAATGTGGAGAAAAGTTATGTTTCGAAAATATTTTGTAATTTACGAATTTTAACGTAAATACCTTTGTTTACAAAAATTCCATCTCTCTGTGAATCAAGGTATACATACTAGTAGACAACTTGCATTTCATACTATAAAAATTAAATCCACTCCCACACTAAACTTCAATCTTGCTTCGTCTACTTCAGTATAACGGAACTGTGTCGGTGCACGCGACCGCGAGCGTCACTACTGCTGCCGCTAGTGTAAGATTGTCGCTCGAAATGAGAGCAATGATTTACAATAATTCATTTTTAACTTTTTTCGATGCAGACGCCGTTAGTCCATTATTTGTTTGCTTACGTGCCCGTGTAAATAACCCAGTCAATATAACTACAAGAGGATTCTATAAATTATTTAGGAGGAAGCTAAATTTATTTACCTCTTACAATTACTCAGTGTAAAAATGTACTCTACTATCAATGTAGGAAGTTTGAATTTAGGTTTATGTTAATACAAGATTGGGATTCAAATTTCTAATTATCTATTTCTTAGGCTGCGACACCACTGACATCCAACCACCATATTGTAAATATTTTCAACCATTTTATATCTATACAGATAAATAAAATTTAAGTGTCTTTAAGATCAAAAGAAAATTTCCATACTCAATACACATGATGTATAAATGCAAACAAAATACAATTTCAAAAAATTTTGTATGTCTGTCTGGATGTGCCGGGTGATCTCCGAAATCACTTAACTAATTTTGAGGGTACTTTTACTGAAAGATAGGTAATATTGTAAGGAATAACATAGACTAATTTAATTTTAGCAAAAGAATTAAGGTTCCGCGCAAAAGGTTAAAAAGTTTTTCGAAAAATTTGCGTTCGAGCTATAATCAAATATGGCTTTTTAAACCCACGCCGTATTAATAAAGACAAATATGCGCCAAATTACTATTTAATTTTCCGTTTGCAAAAAATGATTTAAACCAATATTTATGAATTACTGGAAGGGGAGGGAAAATATGTGACACGGCAGAGTAAAATGGAAATCCTTTTATTTCTATCCACGCCTCGGGGTCACGGTTGAGTGGTTTTATCTCCATAAAGAGTTATTGCACAACAGTTATTTGCACAATTATAAATTCCAAAACTAACATGCAGCGTGCGGTCGACTGTGTTAACACACGTTTGTCTTTCACAACAATAGCTTAGGATCGCTAAAAACCCACGATCTTAGATTCTACAGATAGAATTATCTGTGTCACATGATTTTCGATACATTAAAAGTACATTCTTAGCTCATCATATTGGCGTATACCGATCCACTGCTTGAAAAATGATTATTCCCTGTCACACCATTCTTTCCGATTTCGCGACAAATGAACCGACGTGCTGACCCGCACCCTAACGATGTCACGACCCATCTGGCTGGTGGTCTACCTACTGGTCAGCTTCTATCCTTCCCGGGGCTACACCATCACCGCTTTAGTCCACCAGCCATCGCTCCGCCTTGCCAAGTGTTCTGCCCTCCTCCATCTGAGCTCCTTAATGCGTCGTCCTGCATCGAACACACATTTTCATTGTCGAATATCCATACTACGAACTCTATCGATTAGAAAAATGCCCGACATGGCTTGTTCTATCTCACGTTGTGTGACTTTAATTTTAAGGATATTGTTTTGTGTTTTTTTAGATGAAGAAAGTACTTATTCGTTAAGCTAGCGTTTATAAAAAAAACATAAAGAATAGAAAATTGTTTCAGGCGAAACGCTGAAAAATGACAATACTCCTACCGCTGGTATCCTGTGAAGTGTGGTATTTGCCCGCTCGAGTCGGTCCATTCATATATAAAACGCTCCCCAAAGACAAATGTTACACAAGGACGCTTCAAACACACCCTTTGAATTCAACCGTGAACCGAATCGCCGATCGCATCTCAACACAGCGGATAAAATCAGCAGCGCGTCACCGGCTGACATCACCGTGTTTACACCGTCGCCCGCCGCTTGCGCAAGTCCATACATATTGTAACATAAACGACAAAATATACAAGCGAATTTCGCCTTTTTACTTTTATGTTATGGCGGATTTTTGTGTACGTTCTTAGCACAGTTTGCATTACACTTTGCATCTGTGTACACATGAAGTCTGATCGGGTTCTAGGTCGTCGCGCACGAGCCTCAGTCTTTGTTTTTGTATTTTTTTTCGTAATCGAATTTAAATAAATGATAAAATCGATTGAATATCATATGCACGTTCATGCCAGGATATTGTTATTTTTGTATATTGATTGTAGATTTAAGAAAATTTGTTTATGGTAAGTAGTTTTGTTTATGGATTTTTTTTTGTTGATATTGATCCGTGTATAGATTTATTACAAGAATTTAAACATTATACACGTATAGACGGATTTGTTGTCGTGATTTTATGACGTTTGTGGTTAAAAACTAGTTGTTTCACGTATGAGTGAGTCACCAAGGTCAGCCGTCTAATAGAGTGTATTGTTGTATAGGTATATAAATAAGTATTATATACATTTATGAAATACATAGTAAGCAATTTATTTTTTAATTTTCATAGCATAGATTCCTTTAGACCCTTTAATGACCGCGGTTTTGTCAACGATCATACTATGCACCAGGAATCAGTACTGTGATAATAATACGGAATGATGTTAGGCGCTCAATCCTGAAGATGGAACAGTGACTTCATGACACGGTGACACAGGCTGGCTTCAACAATATTTTTGTGTATTAGTGAAAACTTTTTTAGCCGCGTTAGATGATATTGGGTAGAGAAAAATCTTATAGAACATGCTCAACATGCGCAACATTTTTGAACTATTGTCGCGCCTTCATACTTCTGTCTGCAGTCCTTATAACTACCTGTTTTTTTTTTGTAACACAAGAGGGTACGAACGAGCAAACGGTTCACCCGATGTGCAGGTGACCGCTACCCATAGGCCGCAACAAAGTAGTTGCAGATGCCTTGTCTCCCTTTATGGATAGAGGATGGGAAACAGAAAACAGGATATTTTCTTTTCCTATTTATCACCTTCCCCGTTAAATCCTCTTCCCCTTTCCCCTTCTTTATTAACATAAAAATACACAAACATCGATAATTTATATATGTTTACTTAAAAGGATGAAATGCTAACATTTCTATTTCTGCTCACCCCGTACGAATTCGTAGGAGCGTTTATCTAGGAGACGAAAATTTAAAGTTTCTTCGAAAGAACAGAGGATTTTAATATTTAATATAAATCTGCAGATATTTTTGTGAAATGCAATTTATCATTAGCGGATCTGTCGTGAACATGATGCAATGCTTTGTTCGGTCGAAATAGTCGTTTCTACGTGAATTACGTCACCTAAATGATTTTAAATGAAACTTTATGGACGATGAATAATAACTGTCGCGATAACGCTGAATTGGTCTTTGCTTAAAGTCTAGAAATCCTGCCTAAATTTTTACCGATAATATTATTTGTAAAACAAAAAAGTGGAAGGAACAGGACGGAACTCGTTTAAGACAGACCGATGGCCTTGTGAAGACGGCAGGAAATGGTTGGATGCGAAAAGCGGAGGACCGCATATATTGCAAGGCATGGAGGAATGCTATGATGACTATAAGATACTCTTTAAGTAAAACACTAACGTATGGGATATCTTTCTACACGTCACAAGAGCTAATTCCCTTTTGCCCTAAATCGGTTTTATAATAATTAACAAAATTACTTCAGGATTAAATATTAATTAGCAGGAAATTTAGTATTAAATATAATAATGTTGGCATGCTAGCTTGGTCAATACGGTATAGAAGTCCACAGGTGTATTGCATTATAATTGTCATGGCCGCCGCAATTCGCGCCTTTTTTGCTTCCCACACGAACGCCCGCGCGCTCGTGATCCTCACTAGGTACGGCTTTGTTATGTAAAGTATTCAATTGAACTGTTCGTTGCGCGTTATTATTTTCAACAGAGTGTTGCTGTTAACTCAAAGACAGCAATGTATTATACACGGAATTGGATAAACGATCGCTATTACATATTTAGAATGTACGAATACCGTTGTGTTGACGTGTACCAATAATTAAACGGAATAATTGTGTTTAATAAACCAAGAACAAGAAGAAACAATTAGGTTAAACTTGCAATGAATAAAGACAAACCAGTAAGTCTTCGTTCTATTTATTCGATTAATAAGATTTTATAAACTCAAAAAAGTGACTATCTTTGACAGCTAAGAAGCCATGAGATTAAGCGCTTAGCGTGTTAAAGTAAAAACTTGAAAATAACCCAGCGACCCGAATCCTTAATGACCTTTTACTCAGCTTGACCCACTGGCCTTGCGAAGGGACGTCAATTCCCTTTGCATTTTCTACCGTCTATAACGTGGACGTTCCTAAGAAATGTTGGGAACAATTCCTGCTGCTGAGTTTCGTCGTCGCACAACACGACGGAGTTCCATGTTTCTTCCACGCCACCATCTAAGCCAGTCTTTCCAAACCTATTTCTAAACCAATACGACTTAAGGGCCTTCTTAAAATAGCGTACTCCTTGCTTAATGTTCCTCTAATATAACGCATGTTTATGGGCGCCGATGATCGCTTAACATTGGCCGATCGATTTCTCGTTTGCCCCCTTCTATAGTCATAAAAATTTGAATCGATTCTTCAGGACAATCAGATTTTATAGGTTTTAAGTTAACATCTTTAATCATTGTCCTCAGTGAGAGAATCAGTAGGAAACATTAGAATTTATTTTTATATTTTATGTAACCTATCTAATTTTTATCTCTTATTTCTGTATGTCTCTTTCAATAAATAAATAAATAAATAAATTATCACACTGACTCAAGGACTAAAAAGTTTTAATCATGCGCCTTGTAAAAGCATAGCAATATAAAGAAAAAATCAAATCAAATAAGCAACTAATAAAAAAATCTCTTTGTTTTTGACATTATTATATTGTCTAATTTACAACTATAAAATCCGTATTAGTATTGTGAACCCTCTTTTCTTCGTAATTCGCTAAAAACAAAGGATATTTCAATATACATAAAGAAATCTATTAAGTGTTGGAAACAAGACGTCGCCAGACAGATGTTGATATAAACTCACTTATACATCCATAATAATGTTCAGTGTTATGTTTGGGTTAGAGGTGTATGCTTATATTTACATAAAAATTAAATAATAAATGAAAATCTATTAGATGGAGGGGAATAGGGTTTTTGTTTTGATAGAAAAAAGTGAGAAAAATTGTAATAATTACTTCGAATACAACTTTTGTACATTTCGATATCTTCATCGTTCAAATTTGTAACTCTTATCTCATATACACATATGTAACTTCTACTCGAGAGTTACCCTTCTCCACCTTGGGCCAACAGTCATTTTCGCGTCGTCGCCTCCCACCTTAGACACTGTCTTCCACGGCTTCTTTTCGCATCGCTTGGGTATCGCTCTGAAACTGCCTTGCATTGTTTTCTTTTTTTTTTATAATATAAAATATATTAATTGTAATCAAACTAAATCAATTATTACATAGCATCAACATAATGCTTGTTACAAAGTACAGGTGAGCGTGTTTCCCGAGGCTGGCCGCTACTTTCTAATGCATTATTGTGCTACGCTTTAATATTATCCATTGTTAAAAAATATTTTTATCTACTTTACCTTAAAAAATATGCTTATTTTTGGAATTATTAATATTATGAATAGGTTCACTTTATGGAGGAGAAAACTTTTTAGCCGAAGATATTTGGAAGGCGAAAATCTCATAGGTTCGCATGAACAACATGCTCAACGTGCGTCACCATCATGCTCATTTGAATTTAGAACAGTTTCGTATTTTTTTATTTTTTTTTCTTGTATTTAATTTTGAATTTCATAGTTAAGACTCAAGGCAAAACGTCACTTCACAGATTTTTAGCTCTTGACCAAAAAAAATATTCTACAGAGTATAAAACGCAATGGCGGGCGGTCAGGTAATTCAGCACAGATTCACAACACGCGATTGCTGTAATTCTGTCTGGCGTTCGCGGGCTCAGTTTAAGGGGTGAGTGACCTCACTCAATGGCCCGTATCCATTCGCTAGGTATCACTCGTTGCCCAACAAAACCAACATTGCTTCTTGAAAATTACGTTATCTAACTTTTAAAATAACAGTTTCCTAAAACCGTTTCAAACTATCAATAGCAGGTGCAATGTAATCAAAGTGTTCTTAACACGCTATTTATGAGTGAATATACGAAAAACGGAAGTTTGTTAGCGGATAAATTGTATTACTGCGTTCGAAAACTAACACGCGAAACATCTGATGTGTTTATAATGGTTTAATTATAACTTAAAAAACTATTGAACTGTTCTTTATGTAATCATTTAGTAACTATGAGCCTTATAACATACGTATATGTTTACTTAATGGTTTAGCGGCCGAATTGCAAGCCAACGATCGGGATACGATTTCAAATCACTAAAGCTTTTCGTTTGAGATCGAGACATTGAGGATAAACTTTGGTTAAGATGTGTGATGTGTTCTAAGTGTTAAGATCATGAATGAGTAATGAGTTGGAAGTCAGTGCTTTATTCAAAGTTTTAATGCGTTAGATAAAAATATATAATCTGTGCATTCATCTCTGACAACAGTTATTGTTACTTTTAGTTTTTTTTTAAATAATAGATAAGAGCGTTGCTAAGTTGGCCAGTACCTAACCTTACCTAACACTAACTATTTTTTATTGACGTGCGTTTGTTCAAACAACTTGATCAAATTATGGCATTTGTTTTGCGATAACTCAGTAAAAAGCGGATCTTTACGTTCATTACATTCAATGAATTTGAATGAGACTTAGAGGTACAGTCTAACCTAAAACAATCTATATTAGAATTTTATAGAATCTAAAATCGCATTTAAGGTTTGCCATTTTGCGGCAACTATTAAAGATTTTGGATTAGTGATAGCTAAATAATTGTATTGTAGTAACTACATAGTACGTTATAGCTTATGAGAAAAATGTTTTTAATCATTTGTAGAAATAGAAATGTAAAAATAGATGTATTGGAAGTCATATAGACGTGCGTAAATGGATTTTCTTTTCAGCGCCGCTTAAAGAATTTATATCCCTACATGTGTAATGTTGATGCTAAGACGCTGAGGTATTTAGGACACAACAGACGTCTATGCGAAGTCTGAAACTGTATCTATAGATAAGAAATTCTATTTTGTACAGCCTCGAAGCAATTAGTCAATAGAGATCCGCGTTAGTTAGCCGTGTAGGCGCGTCCGCACAAAAGCCGCTCCCGCCCCAACTTTCATTTCGCTCATTCGGCCATTTTTACTGCAGTAATCCGGCGCTGAAACTACGCCGCATAATTATTTTATGCCAAATCTGGATCATCATGAAAACATGTAACTAGTCGAGGGAAACGCGTTAAACGCATAACCTCTCCCTCGATGCAGCGGCCGAAAATATGTGCGCACTATATATAGAAGCGCCTTACTGAATATCATCGAGTGTTTGGTGATACACTGGCGTTATAAACTATCTTTACTCACCAGAATCGTGCGCTCGCGTTTCCAAAACGTTCGTTGGCGTATCCGCGGTATATTTCACTGAAATTATATTGATCGCGTCGCCTTTCGCTAGCGCAGAATCCGGTCGTGTGGCGCCCGCCCGGGCGGTGTGCCGACTGACGCTGCGCGCGCGCACACACGCGTCCCGCTTGTACGCAACGCTGCAACACAGCGGACAGTGTCTTCAGCAACCTATAATACGGTTTGAGCCAACATTGGCACAATTAAACCAATACTGAACTGTACAATTATGGGAATAATGTACTATTTCTCTATCTGTACAATGTAAGATAACACGTAAACGAAGCATAATTATTCTGTGCTGCGAGTTATTTTTATAACACTAAGCAACTAGAGATGATTAACACCAAAAAACTACACCCAGTATCAGCTACAACCAACATTTGTGCCAACATTTGCAAATTGTAGTTGGCTGTATGCACAGCGGCCGCAGTTGGAAAACGTCTCGGTCCATTGAAGACATGAATCAATGTTTGCTCTACATCCACATCGTGCAATTGCACGGTGCCTGCTTTCGACGTGGCGAGAGTTCGGCCGCCGCTATCTTCATCATATACCGCGCTTCATGCCTTGTGTTAATTGTATCAAATTTTGGACACCTCTATTAACACACCTATTGTTCTTACAATCAATTTGTAAGCAATGAATCCTTTGCAGCAATATCTTCGTATTTGTTACATTGTAAAAGGCGTTGGTATGTTTCGTTACTTAATAATGTTACATATATTATCATTCATTGATGTCCATATATGAAAGGACCAACTTGAGTGAGTACCACGACCTCACTGTATAGGGGTTCGGCATAGATATTTTGTGCTCCTTGCGTCTGTTGAGTGAGATTCCGAAAGCAACCTGTTAACCGATTGCACAGGAAAACAGTGGTAGAGCCCCTAATAACATCTGTTGCACGAATGGGCAGGGTCGGCTAATACCACGAGCTCACAAAAGACAGGCGTGAAGTAGTATTTCTCCGTTCCGTCTGCTGCTGGTACCGGAGGCTCAATTTTAGACCTCATCCCCGTCCCATTCCATCCTTATTGGATTAGGGGATGGATAGGAAAAGGAAATATCCTTTTCCTGTCTATTCCCTTCTCTGTCCATTAAAGTTAGGGTTAATAAATTAAATACTCAAAGATTACAGAGTTTATTCTGTGTTAAAGTTATCTATTTTTTCGAAGCATTCACCGTGAACACGTCTACACGATGACCACTCTTCGTAAGACCTCTCAGAAATTTCATAGATATAAGCATCTTCTTTGCTCTCAAATCGCTTTTTTTATTTTCGGAAAAAGGTACAAATCACAGTCTGCTAGGTCAGGGCGTTATGGCGGGTGAGGCAGAATAGTGAGTTTTTTTTTTAACTGAAATAGTCAAGTGTTCTGGCAGAAGTGAAAAGGCAATGACATCTTTCTGACATTTTGTTACATGATTACCATGGCAACCAATAACAACTTTTTGACCTTTACCTATAACTCAAAATTATTTTACGCGAAATCAAGTTACAAAAATTTTCAGCGGGGAAATGTTTTTTTTAGCTAGTTAGGTTAGGTAACAGCTAGTTAGGTACAGACAATATGTTAAGCGTAAGGGTGCGTCTACATCTGGAGAATGTACAGATGTGGACGTACCCTAATAGGTAATGCCTGTCATAGTGTCAACTGAGCGAAGGCCGCCGTAGCATAGTCTTCGAGCAAGAATTTTTATTAGGTTAAATTACAAAATGTCTTGTTACCTATTATATTAATTGTTATTACTATCGCATCTCAACGGCATTAACTCTACTAGCATGCTTTTCCTGCTAAACCCAGCTCTCACTACCATACATTAAAGTGGGGACTAGTACAGCTTTGTGTATTGCCAGATGAGCCTTCATAGACACATTCTGACTCCTCACAACTGTACCTAAAGCCCCATTCATTTTTTTACTGCATTCACTCGTCGTTCAAAATCTTTAACATGCTTACCATCTCTACTAAACAGACACCCCAAATACACGAACTCATCCACCTGTTCCACTTGTTTACCGTTAACATTTATATCAATAACTGTCTTACTCTGTTCTCTTTCAAACACCATTACTTTGCATTAACCTAATGTTAGATCGATAATGCGATCCTTAAGAAGTATGTTAGGCGTGACATTGAATGATAGGATTAAAAATACCATTATAAGGGAAAAGTGTGGCTTAAAAG
>JWHW01037669.1:51548-61786 GCA_000931545.1 Papilio glaucus | reverse complement strand
ATGATTCCTGAATATTTATGAGGGTTCTTTGGTAAGTACCCGTTTATGAAAAATAACAGTTATTTTTGTATATTAATTAACTCTATACATTAGTTCCACTTATATTCAGGTGGGAAACTAAATATAAAATATTAACACGCGCCATGTGTCGCCATAACATGTTATAAGTGTTGTCACCAACATTATTAAATTATATTTACCCTAAAAATACATTTCATTGTATTTTAGGGTAAATATATAATAAAAGACGAGATAAAAAAGTGTTTTGTAATTTAATTGTGATTAACATTTGTATGTTAGTATATCTTTTAGAGGCAGCTGTTAGTTATTTGAAATTTAACATATTAAATATTATTTTGTAACACCGATTAAATAGTCCTACAAATACATATTTTTTAAATATGTGAAGCATATTCCCCAATTTGGGGTATCGAGGTCGATACGTTAGCAAACATTCGAGGCAAAAATCGAGCCTCACTTTTGTATATAAATACGCTACGATAAGCAACAATATCCTGAGTATTAATAATACTATGATAGCTAACAACTAACAATATTTGTAACAAATAATTACGATTTTTTAACTGCAGTGCAATTAAAATGTTGCACATTACCAGAAAAATTGTTTGTTTCACAGTTTATAATACCAGTTTTACAGAAAACATCAATAATTCTTAATAACTAACTTACTTTAAATATTACTTACCGTGCCATCCTTAGCTGAGAAGGCTGCAATTAGATTCTTGTACAACATCTGTTGTCTATCAGACATTGGACACAGCTCCGTGTGATTGGTCTTCTTAGGTAAGTCCTGCAGGACGTCCCTCTTTAACCTTCTCAGCACAAATGGCTTCATTATCCTCTTCGCTTGTGTGATTTGACTCTGTTCAAATGCAGGTACATCATCCTCTAGACTATTTATCGTGCCATTTGTTTTTTTTGTTTTCGCTTTCTGTTGATGAAAAAAAGAACAAAGATTAAAATATTTGTTACATACTTTACACTAATTTGGGCAGACAGAGAATAAAGAGCGAGGACGTTTTGAAATAGTCAGACGATTCTAGTACAAGCTGCTCTTTGGTATAAAATTAAATATTAATGAAATGACTTACCGCATTCTTTTGGAATAAACTCTTGAGGTCGTCCGTCTTGCCGGAGAACATGTGCGGCATCACAAAACACAACAGCGACATCAGCTCCAGTAAATTATTTTGCAATGGCGTACCAGTGAGCAGTAATCTGTGTTTAGACTGAAATCATTTTTTGACATGTGTACGTAAATATACTAAAGAAAATTTTAAATGAATAATAGTTACGCATCATACTACGTACATTTTAATAAATATTTCTGTATAAGCCATGTATATATTCCTTTACATAGACACAGACATAGCTAATAAAATCGATATAAATTGTCATTAACAAGAAAAAAATTGTAAAAGTACAAAGCTATTTCCTATGGTCTCATGTTTTAAGACATCGTCTTACCTTTATTCTTAGTAAATTATCATATCTTTGTGTAGACATATTCTTAAGCATATGAGCTTCGTCGTATATGACATAGTGCATTGAAGTGATTCGGAACATTTTGCGCTCTTCGGGACAACTGCTCACCATCGTATACCTACAAGTGGTTAAAGTAATAATTAAATATCAATTACATTATGCTTAAAATATTTATTTTAAGCGCAATTAAAAAACAAACTGACTTCTAATGTTATAGGAAAAAAGCAATACTTTCATGTTTTGTTGGAATAATGGCAGGTAGGGTTTCATATTTTACACAAATATTTTTAACAGTGGTAGAGCCCGCAACAACAACATATGTTGGACCAACTGTCCGGCTCGAACGGTGAAGTACCACGACTTTACGCAGTGTTATAGAAGAAAAGTGTTGCTTAAAAGATGATGTTGTGGAAGGCATCCTTTACATGGATTGTGACGACTGTAACTTACGTTGTGAGTACGATGTCAATATCATCCAGTCCCCTTGCGTACTCGACACGCAGCTGCCGCCGCTCCTCGGGATGGCCGTAGTACTTGCTGACTCGTAGCGATGGGCACCAACGTGCCAGCTCACCACTCCAGTTGTCTAGAAAATTGCCTCATAATTATATATCATTGAAATGGAAGTGATCTTGACATTGCATATCTTAAGATACCAGATATGCTTTTCATATTTACAATTTTTGTTTTTAAGAATAAATGAAATGAGTTTCAAATGCGTTGCCTCAAATTCATGGAGAGAGAAAGGTGTAGACAGGAAAAAGGATAGTTCATTTTCTATTCATCTCCTTCCCTTCCCATTCAATCCTTGTTAGGAAAGGATGGGAAGTAGAAGAGGACTGAAATTGGACCTATGGCACCTCACTCGTCAGACGAAACACACTTTTATTTAACGCCAGTCTTCTGTGAGGTTGTGGTATTTCACCAGTCAAGCCGGCTCAATCATACTACAGATATGTTGCGAGCTCTACCGCAGTTATAAACCAATTCTATTAATAAATGTTTCTGGCCTATGAAATTTGGGAACAAGGATTTGTGATGTTTATTGGATATCTTTCTCCCTGTAGTAAATAAACGAAACAAAAATATTTTTGTATAATATATGTCCATTCCATTGTGACCTGCAGCATTTATGCTTGACTGATAAAGTAGAGTCATTAATGTTTTCTTCCCTGGAATTGCGTATGGGTACAGTTTGTAGGGTATATTAGGTTTTTAAATTAACTTTTGCTTACTATTGTTGTTTTGGATTATAAAGGTAGCCAAATATTTAAAAACTTTAAAGCAGCAATTTAAGATCATTAAACTTTTTTTATAAAAGAATGACCTCATTTGGTAATAAATTCAATCATAGACTATGATATATTCAATGATAAATGCACCATTAAATTAACAAACAATACAATACATAATCATTGAATAAACTTACCTAATGTAGATGCTGGAACAACAATCAAATGCGTGCCTCGCGCCTGACCTGTCTCCTTAAGATGTGCAAGGAAGGCTATAACCTGCACAGTCTTGCCGAGCCCCATCTCATCTGCTAGTATACCAGACACACCTTGTTTGTGCAGTACCGCTAACCAATTTAGCCCCACTAATTGGTAAGGAGCCAGTTTTAAACTGCAAAAATATTGTATTAAAAATTCAAAGTTGTATGTAATTCATACTTATTGTAGTCCCATTACATTTGCTCAAAAACATGAATTATTATAAATAAAAGACCCTTTTCCAGTTAGCATTGGTAATTGCTCAAGCTCGACCATAGAAATATTATAAAATTTCATTCATATTTTATTAAATAAATATGCGCTCACGCCCGTAACCCAGAGGGATAGGCAGAGATCATGGATTTCTATTTGGCGCGATGCTACCACACCTCTCACTTCTTCTACATACATACATCTACACATACATGGGTACTCCTTCCTTAGTATGTCACAAATCTAATCGATATAAATTCTTTTCTTTTCTTCCCCTATAAATATCAATTCAGATCCCAATGAACATACCTGGGGTCTAAAGTACTAGGCTGCTTGAGTCTACCAGCTCCAGCGGCAACAGCTGCCTCCAGTTGCTGAGCTAATCCAACGCACTTCTTCATCAGACGCTGGATATTATTTCTAGTGCTTAACAACTCTTGAGTCGAATTTAACAACTCTGTACTAAGTAATTTATTACTATTGAATTTTTCTACCTGAAATTATGAGTTAAATGAGATTATAATAATCTTGCTTGCTTAAAGTTTTATTAATGCATTTTAGATCTGGAAACCTTGAATTAAAACCTGGACAGATATCATTATACAAGTTATGCATACCTTGTGTCATAGCAAGATAGAATTTTTGTAAACAAACATCATTTACCATACATGGCAGCCATTACATTTATTATATTTTCATCGGAAATATTGTAACATAGTGGAAATCGTGACATAAAGTGAAGTGATATTGTGTAATATGGATAAGTAATGCGAGAAAGTCATTTTTCGAAAATATTTTGAAATTTATGAAATTTAACGTAAAAACCTTTGTTTTCAAAAATCCCATCTTGCTGTGAAACAAGGTATAAGATAAAATATCAATGAGCTTGATAGTAATATAATGGAAATAATTACATAATACATATTGTAACAATAAAAGTCTATTGAAGTATATGTAAAATAAATTTTAAAAATCTTTAGAGGACAACTATAAAATTGTATTTTATTCTTAACCAACTGGAAACAATTTTAGATTAAAAATGTCACAAATATGTGACACATATTACAATTGTAAAACACAAAAATCTTACCATATCTAACCAGCCTTTAAATGGCCTTAATGCAATAATAGCTTCTGCCTTCTTCTGTGAACAGCCACTCAACAAAGAGAGCTCATTCATGTTGCTTGTGTTGAGAAATTCAAACACTTTACGTTTGTCACCAACCAAGTCATCGGTCACTTCATTGTCAGAGTCATCACTGAAAAAGAAGATTTTATATCAAAAATGTAAGAATTTTCGAAGCCGAGTTTAATATTCCATCTATAGGCATAAATTCTTTGCGTTTGACTGGCTGGACAAATTTATTCTAGATACAATTAAAAGTTTCTCCAATTTAAATTTGAATGAGTATTTTCAAGACCAAATTCACATTTACATATGGATCCTTTGGACCTTCCAAAGGACCAAAAACCCTGTATAAACTAAGTTAATTATATTAATAACAGCGGTAGAGCCCATAACATCTGTTGCACAAATGACTCGACCTTTGCAACTACCACGAGCTTGCAAAAGAAGCCTGTCTTTTATACTTCTGGATTGTCTGCAGCAGTATTTTATACTTCTGCATTGTCTGGTGAGTGAGGTGCCGGAGGCTTGGTGTCTGTTCTCATCCCCTTCCCATCCCTTCCTACAAAGAATATGATGGGAAGGGGAAGAGGATTGGATGGGCAGCAGACTAGCAAATGGAACTATCCTTTTCCCTGTCTATCTCCTCCTTTATCCATTATAGGTAGGCAACACATCTACAACTCTTTTGCTTGTTGCGGGTAGTGGTCACTTAACATTAGGTGAACCGCTTCATCATTTGCCACTTTCTTCTATAAAGAAAACGTAAACGTAGGTAGGTTCTTCTGCAAAGTAGGTGTACTCATTTGCTTGTTGTGGATTTCTATGGGTAGCGGTCACTCAGGTGACCCACTTGCTCGTTGAACTATGACATTACAAGACATTGTTACATGATCTTTGGGCACTTTATGGTGCAAAAACGTAGCAACAATCTGATTGGAGCACATACTATAGTGATACTTTATAAACATCTACTGGTGTATATATGTACCTGTCATATACTCTGTCATCCTTTCCTTTCCTAACTCCATAGTCATCATCCTCACTGCCACTGCTCCCCCTCCTGGCCCTGCCGCCTTTAGCAGCGAGGGGTTTCCTAACTACTAGAGTTGGACCACTTGTTACTCTTACAATGCCCATATTTCCATTGGGCCGTGATATATTGCCGGAGAAACTCGGCCGGGGGCTGTAGTGAAAGTTGGATGATGAGGCTTTGTCGTCACTTTCAGGATCATACTTCAGAAGCTCATCTCTTGTGCGCTCCTCATTCCAGCCTTGTTTAACTAAGGTATTCTTTATAAGCTGAAAAACAAATAAAAATAATAATTTTTTTATTCTACATAATATTTTATGCACTGATTTTATAACAATTTTTATTAAAGCAAACAATTACAACTACAACTAATTAAGACTACAATGAACCACAACCTCAGTTATGGCACTGTTCATTTACGCGAGATTCCTGACAAAATCAACAAGTAGCGTTATAAGAATACATCCTAATATTATAAATGCGAATGTGAGTTTGTTTGTTAGTATATTTGTTACACTTTAACTCCTTAACAACTCAACAGATCATCATAAAATTTTACACATGCATTGCCAGAAGTACAGAAAATAACTTGAGATACCTTTTGATATTGTTTTTATTACCAGATAAATACTACTGAAACAATTTTAAAATTTCTTTCACTGGTAGAATGTTCTGGGAGTAACTTAGACTATTTTTTAGAGAGAAGCTAGAGCAGGTTTTTAGTTCTATTTGAAAAATTAGGTTTCACAATAACTACATGTTATATAAATAAAAGGTATTTACCATAGGAGATATTTCAGGAAACATTTCCAGCATATTCCGAAACCTTCTCTCCTTAACAGCTGTGGTGAGCTCTACTTGACTATTGGTAGGCTTCTTGGCTGGTGATGCAGAATCATCTGAGTCTGAATCCAGTACTCTTATCCGTTTGTAAACAATTGGCCCATTCCTATTGGCCATAGTAGGGGCTGGCATTCTAATAAGTGATTCTGTAAAAATATAATAAGAATTTTAAAGAAAAACTATGACTTCATTGCAATGCAAATAATAATAAATTATCATTTCAATTTGTTGAAGATTCTTAAATAAGAACTTTGGTAGTGACCAATGACTCATGTAGAGGAAAGGATACCTTTGCAGATATGCATTAGGTTGATACATTTATGTTAGTCGGTTAGTTTGATACATATTGCTCACTGGAGCAAATACATATAGCCTTTGACTTCAAGTCATAATAGCCTTTACACAACTGAGCATGGGCTTAAAAGTCAATATAAGGAGGAATAGATATAAACCAATTATATAATAATACAAAAATGTAGCAGATATTCCATTAGCAGGTGAAAAGTCTCCGAATCCTCCATTGGAACAATTTTTCTTTGTTTACATTATGTGTTTGTTTACATTTACGCTTAAGTGACAAGCACTAGCTGTCCTCTTTTTTCATATTATTTTAATTATGCTATCTTTTTTACTCCATTTGACATGTGTAAGTATTGCTTTCACTGTCTTTGGACCAGTTTGGGACCGGTGATTTTGTATGAGTATAACATATCTGTAGTATAACATAACATTGATAATTATAAACAATAAATTGATGAATGATATTAATAAATAGATTGAGACAAAAATTAGTCATTGTAATATTTGACCATATATTTAATTCAAAATACAAATTTGAATTTGATTCGGTTAACAATTACTTTCATTCACATTTCAGTACAAAAATAAAAATAATGTATTTTAACAAATACATGAGTGAATATGAACACAAGGGTGATTTTAGTTAATAATTTTAATTTTTTGTTCTATCAAAGCTTTCTATCTATATAATATTGTTTGCTGGGATTGTAGATTTAAAAAACTGTATACTACATGTAGTTAGTACTCTGAATTATTTTCTTATTAGCAAATAATCTCAGATGACCTGCTACTCATTCATCCTCTTTGATACATTTTTTTTGAGATTTATTGTTTAGAACCTGCATTGCAGTTTGTGAACATTAATAAAAGTATTAGAATTATTAAGCAAGTAAAGCAATATCTTCGAAAAATGTGATACCTTAGAAAGGGACAACACAAGAAGAGTGAGATGTCATAAGAGAAGGTAGATTGACAGACAAAAATGGGATTATAGCCCAATTTAATACCGAGCAAAAGCCAGCTGATTATTATTGAGTTGTAAGCAAGAGGGGAACTGTAAGAAATACTAGATATAAAATAAAAAAATTAGATTTGTTGCATAATTATGTAAATATAGCAGTAGAGAGAATGTCACTTGATATAAACAAATATCAAAAAGTCATATGCGTTGTTAATAGGTTGGTAATGATCACTTGATACATACTTGAACAACACACACAAATAAGAATTTTCTAAATCATAAATTATTAAACAATATACTAGCACACACAGCAGTAGCCTTTATGTAAGTATCTATTTTATTTCTGTTCATATTTACGCTTTAACGTGTTTTATTTCTATTATCAATTCACAAACAAATAAAACGTAAACTTTTGAATTACAATATTCACATTCACACGGTATAATTCGATCAACTTTAATTATGATAATAAAATACGTGAATTGTGAAAAATACGATAATGTTCTGTTAAGACAAATTCAGATTAAGTTAACTGTAACTATTTTTACCTATACACCATACACCATGTTTAGTACTAAAACCTTGAATCGTGCTACGAAGAAGAAAAACGTGGTCAATGATCTTGACAGCGAAATATCACTAAAATCCTACAACCACTAGTAATATTACTGACAAAATATAATTACTCACGAGAGTTCGAAGATGATGCCGCAATAGTCACTGTACTGCTAGACCCTGCAGCGTTAGGTTTCCTTTGAAACCTATACTGTCTCAGAAAACTTAACACGCTAGGGCTAGTACTTTCCGACATTTTGACTTAGAATTATAAGATTATAAAGGTTATAAGTCAGAGTTTCTTCTAGTATTTCCTGCTTACAATAAATAACTTCGAAATTTTAGTATATCATCAAATACAAGCATGAAGACAACACTGCGGCCATTTTTATCCGCGAGACTGCAAGGCAAAATTGAACCAATGACAGTCAAACAAACATGACATTTGAGGCTACAACCAATGGAGATTTATCTAAATATACTTAAATCTAATTAAGCAAAAATTCAAATTTAAACAATTATTTACGTATATGTAATTGCACTTAAATGCAAAGTATATATTTTTTAATTTTTACCATTATTCACCACCTTTCCAATATCTCCCATCATTTATATTTTCTAATACTGGATAAAACTTGAAAATGAAACTATAAAAACTATTCTTTCACATTTGCAATAATAATAAACAAACGTGTGTTTTTGTGTGTAGTAAAATGTTATAAATGTTTCTCCAAACTCGCTATTACACTTCTGTTTTAATACTAACTACTATAAATAAATACTTGTAAAATAACCTGTCGATATAAATCTTTTGAAATTCAAAAAGTTCATTTATACTACATAAATAAAAAATTACTATATAATATAAAATAAACTATTATCATAAACTTTCATGAAATTTTAAGTATTCCTTCATTTATGATTAAGGACAGTAAAAACCAAACTTAAAATAAAACATAGTGATATAAATAATTAATGTCCATTTTCTGTAATAATAGTAATTATCGAAATTATAACTTTGCCGTTTTGTTATTTGGTTGCCGATTTTTATAAGCTAGTCTATTAAAGATTACTACCATTTTACCACATGCCTAGCCTTTAGCCTCCAATGAAACATGGGAACAAATATATTCATTGAAATAATTTACAACTGTGTTATTATTTTTTCGCTATTTGTATCTCTATAAGTTTTACTTGTAAATGGGAGCGTTTAAAAGATCACGCTGCACAATGTTATTGTGCATTAAATTAAAAACAATTACCAAGGTAAAAACAAGATATAATAGACGATGTTCATAACGTAGGCAGAAAAAAATAAAAAATAATACCTCTATTCATTTTCTCGTCCAGCTGGCTATGACAGGCAAGCAGGCTGAAGCATGGAGCATGCTTTTTCAACTTACTACCACAACTTCAGCTTTACTCAGTGTTACCATCAAAAATACAATACGTAACATATATAAAAAGATTGATTTTCGTTTTCATAAGATGAACAAGTGGTGCAATTACTATTACACTTACTACTTGGCGTTGATGGGGGCATAGAGCGGGCAAGTAACTAATACTAGAAAAGGAACAATGTTACAAGACCGCATTCTCATCCTATTATTTTTTACAGTATGGTATTCGATTAAATAGTACATCTATACATAAAAAAATGTAACTGATCGCTATAAGATAAACTAGGTTTCAGTGCATTTTCTCAATTCGTTTTATAATAATTTTTCGATGCTGCATTTATACGAATTTGATTGGATACCTGTAAAATAAATAAAATATATGGTAAACATAAACATTAATGAGTGTTATCGATAAGAAACATCGATAGCCCTATTGCATTTTGAGCAAAATGACAGCCATTTGCAAATGATGTCAAAATTAGTTTGTTTGTCCTGATATAGACAAACTGTATCTTTACGAATAAAAAGTTATCGTTTATAATGGAACTTTTTGCTCAATGACAAACTCAATGATTTGATATTGTTCCGGTGCATTTGAAGAGACTTCAATAGACTGATATATAAGTTGTGCCGTCATGGATTTGACGATGGATACTGTTGTCGGTAAAAGTGGGAGAGGCACGTAATAACTTTCTTTACAATATATTTAACAAACTTAAAAAAAAATGCGCTGAGCGCCCGGTCCAAGTCAAGTTGCATTTATGCAATGTCGCCGCCGCGCCGAAGATAGACGAAAATTACCGAATCTTCG
>JWHW01037658.1:100221-114216 GCA_000931545.1 Papilio glaucus | reverse complement strand
TAGTTACTGTAATAGCTTACCTTGTCCTTAAGATCTGAATACTACAAATGTAACAACCATATACATATAGGTATTCCTCTTTTGTAAATACATTTATAAGTTATATAAAAATAAGTCGGGTTTTCCTTCCTGACGCTATAACTCCAGAACGCACGAACCGATTTCCACGGTGTTGCATTCGTTGGAAAGGTCTCGGGCTCCGTGAGGTTTACAGCAAAGAAAATTTCAGAAGAAAAAAAACAGGAAAACAGGGAAAATCATTTTTCACATACAGCGCTATCTCTGAAATTATGTCAATTTAAAGAATCATGTCAAACATTTTTTCGATAAAAATGCTATAAAATAGAGTCCTATCATATAGATTACTATAAATTAGAGTAATAAGTATGTAATATCATTTCGTTTAGGTAAAATTACGGGGCGGGTGAAACCGCTGGGCACAGCTAGTAAGTTATATTTTGTGCTTCATCTTTGCTGTATGCTTGTCTATACTAATTTAATTTGTTGACGTGCCGATCTATGGCAACGCAAGACCAAACGATTGATTGTGGCTTGTGAGGCGAACGAAATTCACGTGTCCAATCAACGGTCGTAACCGGCACATCTCACTCAATATTTGCGTCATAGTTTGATAACGTACGCATTTCAATTGTGCGGTGGTGGGACTTGAATACGTTTCTTATTAAATAACGATAGTGCCTTCAATTAGGGTCAATGTTTGTTTAGAACCCATTTCTGTTTAAATGAACGCGAAATAGAATGCCGGATGCGACCGTGACTGTTCACACGTCATTTTAGAATGTTTTTACATTACCTTTACAGCGTAGTTAAAGTTTGAAAATATTTGTCGTCTGCAGTTTATTCAAGTGATCCTTATGAACACCTAAATATTTACTTTGCATATGTGATACTTTATTTATGATACAAACGAGTGAATGTGGCAAAATCTGTTGTATCCTAATCCTAATTATTATTATAAATGCGAATGTGAGTTTGTTTGTTACGCTCAACCGATCATTATTAAATTTTGTACGCATATTGTGAAGAGTATAGAAAATATCATACCTTTTATTCCGAAAAAAACCTTCCCGGGGATTAGCAAAATTTTAGTAAATAATAAAGTACAGTGTTTGTTAAACGCTTTACGCAATATACCAAACAGAAATGAGAGTGAATTTGTTGGCAAAGATATCGTGATTATATTTCCTCTAAAGCGTAAATTCTTGATAGGAGATAGATAGGGATGCGTGAAGTACAGTTGCGATAAACGTTAGTGGCGAGCAGGCGCGGAAGGCTCTCCCGGGGAGACGGGCGGCGTATCGATCACGCGCCGTATCATTAGATATCATTGTGATCTATGATCAATGGCGCGCCTGGGCCCGGCACCGATTAGGGCTGAACACACTCTGAGGCTTGCACGATGTGTCTTATTTATTTGTAATGCATATGCATACATACGTATATTATCTTCATGGCCACAACGTCTCAATTAAAAACACTCAATTGAGCTAAACGTAAAAAAAAGATATAAAAGATAGGTCCACTAGATCACTCTTTTCCTCTTATTTGTATATTGTTACAAAATGCGAAGGTATACTTTGATTTTCTGGGTTTAATTATGTCCGATTACATTTCCATTTAAGTAAACTTAAGTTTTGAGACTAAATTTAACCTTAAGGCGGGGAATTGAACATACTTAAAAACTAGAAAAGGAACTATAAAATCCTATGGGAATATTACCAGAGTCCGCCCCTATCGGTTCGTGACAGTGACAAATAAAGTTGTTCAGGACGACTGACTGGAACAATATCCACTCAATAAATAAATCACATTCTCTTTAGAACTCCGTTAAAAAGTGGGAATTCTCTCACGCTGCTCACTAAGCTGTAACCGAGCTAATTTTTGGAACACGAAACTGACCGCTTACAAAATTGTTTCGTCCAATCTGACGTTTGTTTTTTTGGTACACACAAAAGGAGTAATAAAATAGTTCATTTGTACGACAATGCTTCTTATCTTAATAGCTGTACCGGCCCTTATAATGAAACAATTAAGACAATAGGGAACGAACAATAGAAGGAAAAAAAAGTGGAAACGTCCGACATTAATCTTCTTCACGTGCTGGCTTGTTTGTTTTCCCGCGTCAAGCACTGATTCGATTTTTAAACTAAAGAAGATTATTTTAAAGATGGAGGTCTTTTAATTTTTATCTCGTCCCTTGTCCGTGAAGTAAATGTTTATGAATATAAATAGGAATTTAAATAAATAGTTTGGGTACGGTTTTATTTAATGTCGAACAAAGATTATGTTCGCCTCGAAATCGAATAGACATACTTCTATCTAAACATTTTAATCTCTTTGCATCCTCATCATGAATTTATGCAAGCGATAATTTTTACTTTCCATTTTTTCCACCGTCATTCTTTTTTTTTAATTTTAAATTTTAATATTGTTTTAAACCACTTATAAAAATAATAAATGTTTGTATATGACAATATATGTGTGCGGCGATCTATGGGCAAGGACTACGTCCAACAGTGTCGCAATTTTGTGTAAGTATACGAGATGTAAACAATATGGATATCACTGATCTCTAGCATCCACAGACCAGGTACCCCATAATAAAACATTAAGTGCTTGTGGCGTATGTACCTGGTGGGGTCCCGTGGGAGACACTGTCGCTCCTGCACGGCCACGCCGCCTCCGCATGTGCGGGAGCACGTGCCCCACGCGCCCCACGTGCTCCACGCAAACATCGTGCCGTTCGTTCGCATCGCGTTTCTCGTTTCAACCACCTGTAAATCACATACAAATCCAAATGAGTTTGAGGCAATGATATTATAATACAAAAAGTACCAGATATGCCATCGAAATTATCGGTCGAAAAGTGAAGATTTGAAAGCGTGCGATATTTCTTTAGCTTACATCATTTACGCTTAAGTGACAAATATCTATCTTTTGCTTATTATTTTAATTACGCTATCCTTTTTACACCATTTGACATCTATGAATGTTGCCGTCTCTTTTTTTTGGAACACTTGACCGGGGATTTTGTATGAGTATAACATATCTATAATATAAAATATAATTGGGGAAAAATGTTAAAGACTTGGTATGATTTGAAAAACGATGCATTATTTACATATTCGCTGTTATTGTTTAAAATGGTTGCGACTTACATTACGTACAGTATTAAGAACACAAAATCTTTTGCTCTTTATCCTTTTTTAACAAAACATAATTCAAAATAAAAGTATACATTTGTATATGAAACAAGTGGAAACAATATCAAAACTAATAATGGCTGCCCGCTATTGACGTGGTGACGTTACGTTCTAAAATCGATCAATCAGCATTCAATAATTATATTTTTAAAGATTTAATTATTTTGTCCCTACTAGTAAACATATTTTTGTAAAACAATTTTAACATATTTCCACTAACAAAATCTATTTTTGTCTTTTACAAACAATTTTATATTTTTTTAAATATTAGGTTATTTTTTGATGGATTGAGTGTTCGATTTTAAAACGGAAAGTGTTAGGGGATGAATATTTTTGACGTAGTTAGTCAATGCTAGTTTTACACTAGGTTTTTGTATTTATAATATGTGATATACAGAAAATGGTACAAAATTATAATTGGTTGATCCAAATTTCGAACGTATACGTGAAATTATTTAATTCAGTTTTTCTTAAAAATAGATGACGAGCGAAAGTCTTCGTCGTAATGTATATTACTTTATTTATCACTTAAAGTTCAAGTTATAATTTGTAAAATCTCACTTTAGCTAAGACTTCCGGCGATGACAAATTGAGGGACAGTGGTGGTCCGCCATTGCCAATTAATTTCCGTCATTATGTTTTTCTTTGAACATGTCAAAATCAATGTCGATTCCAGTCATATCTGTGTTGAAGCCATAAAATTAATATGCGCTCACGTCCGTAACCCAGAGGGGTAAGCAGAGATTATGGATTTCTATTTGGAGCGATCCTGGCACATCTCTCTCGCTTCTTCTACACTCATACATCTACGCATACAAGCTCGTCAGTTATGGGTGATCCTTATATCGCCCTTTTTTAGTAAGCCACTAATCTGATCGATATAAATTCTTCTAGGGCGTCCTACCAACACTGCCACTCACTTTTGCAAAAAAAATTCGTTTCGTTATTCTCTCTTTATTCATCCTTTCAACATGACCGAAGAATACCTTTCGCCACACTTCTCCCTTATAATGCTATTTTTCATCCTAATATTAATCCAATTGACATTACATACTTCTTGAAATGTTTCGGCAAACACAGTAGCTGATATAATTTGTTGTAAGACGTTTATTTGTATTTTATTATTGTATTACAAATAAACAGTAAAAATATATCTATTACAACATATTGATTAGACATATGTTAGGTATTTTTATTCTAATAGGTTATGATTCAAATTGCAAAAAACATAACCTCTTTTTTAACAAATATTTTTTTCTCTAAATATATTCCTGTCATAGAAATGTAACAATTATATACTGCGAGCATCTTGACACACGCCAATGGATATAAATTATTGATTGGGCAAACGTAACGATCGCTTTGAAGTTTTATTGATAGGTCAAATGAGTGCATAAAATTTCCTGCTTTACAAACGACGAACAAATGATCTAATTTATTTCATAACTGTCTGACATTAATTTTGAAACAATTTACCATTTTCGTTTCGTTAAATCATGTGTGTATGAAGGTCATGCAACATGACTGCTGACAGAAGTGAAAACTAGAAAAGCGTGACAGTAGTTCAAAAATAAATAAATAAACAACAAAAATAAAACCCTTGTATCTTAACAATAAAATACAAAATAGAATACAGAAAAATGAATGAGAAAAAGTTCAAAGCGGTTCCAAATTCATGTGTATGTTGCTGACGCATTTGCACGTTGTTAATGCGAACCGATAAGTTTTTCTCTACCAAATATCGTCTATCACGGGTAAAGAAGTTTTCACTTCAAAATAAGAACTGCTGTTTACTACGATTCTGGCACATAACTCTCTTCTGATAATATTGTGTCTCTCTCTCTCACTCATTCATAACACCCTTGTTACTTTTGGTAAACTATGTATATTCTACTACAAACACGTTTTTACATTAAAATTATTTTTCGAGTCTCGTTACGCGTGTATATTGGAAGGCGGGTGAACGTTTGAATTACGTCAAACACGTGGGTTTACGTTTGAAACGCAACAAATGGTCTAATTTCTTTGATGGAATGCCAACTCTGTTATTACCGCGAAGATCTCTTTGAATACATTTCACTTGTTTTCTTATTAACGTAATAATATAGCGAATTGTTATTGTATCTTAGAAAACAAATATGATTTGTTTAATCTACCAATATGCTTTGAACATTTCTGAATAAAGCCTGTGTTGGAGGAAATTATGGTTATAATCGAAATCACAAATGAATGTTAAATGATGCTAACTGAAACCATTAACACTTAAACATTAGTTTAGTTGACGTTTTAAAACAAAATTTTTGAACTTCGTAATGTTGTTAAAACTCTGGTTTGTACCAACAAACGCAAATTAAAAAAAAAAACACAGGCAGTCGTAAGGACTGGCGACTGTAGTGAAAACTCAAAGACGGTGGGACGAAAATAGTTTAAAAAAAACAACAACCAGAATTACCATAACAGTAAAATTCAAAATTGAATACAAAAAAAAATAAGGAGAAATTATTTGTCGAAAATGTTACGAATAAAATCAGCATGTTGCTGAAGCATTTTATTCACTACGCATTAAGCATGTTGATCACGTAAACCTATAATATTTTCCCCTATCAAATATCGTATAACGCGGCTAAAGAAGCTTTCACCTAAAAAGTGTAAAAATTATGAGCGTTGAAATTAGGCAACTTAGGAAAACAAGTAACTTGAAGATGGGTATTACAATTTAGCACAAGGAACTTTTCTTTCGTTACGCTCGCTATTTCAGGACATTATGTATATTTCCGCCTTCTTTCAGAACTCTTGTATATTCTATCTCTACTTCTGTATTTGTTAAGAATCACTTGTAAAAATCACTCTATTGTAAAAAAAAATCACTTGTAACCAGTAGCCTAATGGTTAGGATTAAGGTCTAAGATATACATGCATCACATTGTCGTGGGTTTGAATCTGCCATTTGACTATTATCGTGAATTATGCCCGAGTAGGGATGTCGTCAGGCAAGCGTTATAAAAACTGTAGCCAAAACTTATTACAGTATAGAGACTAAGGCCGTATTTGCCGACACCAAATAAACTAAGAAAAGGGCAGGGAGAAAAAAATATCTTCAATAATACCTTTAGTATTAAATGATCCTTGTAGCGTTAATATGTTGATGCTCTGAATATGTAAGGGATGACTTACCGGTGGACCGATTTCTGTGCTGGTTAACAGTGCTGTTGTTAGTGGCTGCCTCGTGCAGACTGTGATAAATCTGAAACAATAATAGACGTTGCTTCAGTTACATTTGAGACACAGACACGACAAAACTCTCACCGTCCTCGCGTACGAGTACGACGACAGCTATGCATCGCGAACACAAATCACACCCGCGGTAAAGGGCGGTCCTCACCGCCCCCAGACACTCGTTAAAATAGTTGATGACCGTCGGGGGACAGGTACGCACCTTCCCTCGACGATCACGTAGACAACACCCCTACTTAGTAGACCTCATTATAGTCTTCGACGGTAACACATGGTAACTTGAGTAGACACAACACCCACACCGATAGCTGCTAAATCTAGCAACTAGGCCCCTAAATTACATTAGGGACCTAGAATTTTTTTATTTTTAGCTCAAGATCACTCGGATCGTAAGCCCTGATGAAGCTGTAAGAACCGTCAATAAGGTTACCAGCAACGATATCTCCGAAAATTAGTAGTAGTACATTTGAGAAATATTGAATTGAAGAAACTTATTGTAAAGCGTAGAAACGCGTACACGTCGCTTGATAAATAAGAATAAAAAACAATGTATAAATAATAATAATAATAAAAATATACATACATTATATTATATGTAGTGAAATTGTATCTCAACATGTATATACGTATATATAAGTCGTCGTAGTATCAGCCAATCGCCACAGATCATTATAATTACCTAAGATTATGACATTGAACGAAAGAATGAGATATAATTGCCTGAAATAAATCTCAAATAGCTTGTCACAGCGTGATTTATCTTAAAGTGAATCGGTAACGAAACAATGGTGCTAGCGACCGAAAACCGACATTCCCTTCTGTTGTTAACGGGTTGTAAATAACTGTAGGTAACAAAGGGCCCTCTATACTAATCCAAGTGTCAAATGTAACCAATTAGCATTTCCGTCACAATCGGCGCTTGTTCTTTATGCCGCCGATAGCGGGCCCTTCGGAATACAGAGTAGGCGATAACATCGGGAAGGGCTAATGCCTTTATGAAATACTAAACGCCTCCGGGCTTCGAATAGCACGCGTTGAATTATCGAGCTGATTTATCGATCCGTGTACACTATTATTTATTTGTTATTCTTTTATGTCGCAGAAAAACGTAATGAAGGTAGGTCTGATTCTTACCTATTAAATTCTATCTTCGGATCAGTACCTCATAGGTCATCTACGTTGCCCCTTTAATTGCTTAGCTTAAGTGACATGATGGAAAGAAGAAGATCTACTAAGGGTTATCACACTCCATTGGATGAAGTCAGCAAGGTCGATTTTAAGGACGTTTTCTTAACATAGACCTGTCTGCTAGTTGAAGATGTACAATTTATTTTCAGAAGAAAAAACACTTTCACTCACAAAGTCCTTATGGCCTGCCGACTGAAGTGAAAACTCAAAAAACAGGTGGAAGGATAACAACACAATTCAAAATTTAATACAAGAAATATAAGTAAAAAAAAGTCCGTTGAAACTGTTCCAAATTCAAATAAGCAAGTTGTTGACGCCTGTTGCTCACCCAAACCTATAAGATTTTCATCTATCAAATATCGTTAAACGCGGCTAAAGAAGCTTTCATTTCAAAAATAACATAATAAAAAACAACGGTAAAATAAAATTACAAATTAAACAATACACAAAACCTTCAAGTTTTCCTTCTATAAGTTAGGAGGTAGCTAAATGTCTGGGTGATAAGAGGTCATAAATGCATAGTGATATCCTCTAGTCGGCGCCGGCAGGTGCGGTCACGATTGGCCGTCATCGCACGAATGACAAAGCTGATAAAGCTTATTACCAAGCACCGAGGCATTACATATACTGCATATGCAAAGCTTGAAAAAGCGTTGTAACATTTCGGTGGAACTTTACAATTGCTAACATATTAAAATTAGGTGATTTTAGAATAAAAAATATCACACAGAATATTGTCAAAACTGCAACTTATGTGAGGCGAGGCAAATATATGTGTAATTTGATGTCTTTGTTGTTATGCAAAACTGGCTTGAACTGAGAATTGACTTCAGGGTCTTCATCAAAGTAATTGAACACCAGGCTATGAGGTCGCAAATTTGAAGTCCTGTTATTAGAATTTATTCAGTGCTAAGCTATTAATATTTACAGCGTCTATTGCTATTGTATCGGTGTCCATTAAACTTGCCCGTTGGTATGCCAACAGGGCCGGCGCCTAGCGCCGGATGTCCAGTTATGTTTTAATATATCGCCTCGCGACCCGCAAACTAACACGTTGGCATAAAAGGCAACGGCACCCACCCTTTGTTTCCATGGGATCATTAAATTTGTCTTATCTTGGCTCTTAACGTCACATTTAAATATTCCGAACGAGTTTCGCAGCTTCCGCCTCATTTTGAATTCGAAATTCGAATGTTGCGAAGATCGCTTTGCTTTGATAAGCTCGAGATCGGTATCAACGTTAAAGGTGGACCTACAAAATGACTATCTTATGTTCGTCATAATTTCTTATTAGAATATTATTTCTAGGATTTATAAAAATTATTCGGAAGTTATAAAAAGTTACNNNNAAAAAAAAAAAAAAAAAAAACAAATGTAAGCGTTACAGAAGTTGAAAAGAATATGTGTAGAAATATTAACATAGATCAGATGACAAGTTTGTTAGACCCAGTTGAAATAACAAACGTTGGTATCGCTGAAAGATCTTGGTGCGAACACAAAAGTGTTATTGATAGGTCGATGAGGGGACGAATTGGGACCTGCTTGAAATATTAATATCAGCTTCGTAGTATGCTATCAGTGACACTCATTGAATTCGGTCTGACAATACTCGGTTCGCAGCGGAGTCTGTAAAAATAGGGCGCGTTAGGTAGGACAAGTCATCGAGGAGTGTTCGCTCAGTCACGGACGGGTGGCCACTTGCGTCACCGCATCGACACACAGTAATCTGACGATAAATCACTCCCGTTTCTGGATCGGAATGAGATCACGAGCTCGAATTATACCGATATTGAAAGACGAGCCTAATTCGTTAACCAAAATACGTGAAAGAATTTAAAAAGTCCCCGATTTTTCATGAGGTTTTCGATGATTTTACGTCGCAGCAGTTAAATATTATTTCAAAGTTAAAGTAAAGATGTATAAAAGTTAAAAGTGAACGGCTATTGCAATATCTAATATAAGTAGTAATATTCAAAAGAGGAGCTCACGCTGCTTACGCGTTTTTGTGTGTTGTTTTCCTCTCTCTTCTATTTCAAGCATGAATGATGGAATAATTACAACAAAGTCGGCTGTTCCTTATGAGTCAGTATGATGAACTGAAAACTCAGACAAACGGGTAGATTCCATTTGAAGTCTTTTGCGACAGTCAAATTCAAGGATAGAACATTTACTGTCTCTTTTAAATCGATATTAGGTTTCCTTATGCGTTATGTTCGCGCCGTGGTGATGAGCTGGGCTGGCTATGCGGTTCGGGTTGGTGTAACTATATTTTTTGTCTACAAATTAACCACGGATATGTTCTTTCTTTTTTATTGAGATACAGGGTTGTCAATTTAATACTAAATATATTAACCTGTTGTGAACAGCTCATATTAGCAATAAAAAAATTGCATAGGATGCAGGTATTACAACATAAATGTACAAAGATGTACATAGCTTTAATATGTATCAACAGTGACGCCATGATCTTGTTTATTAGTAATTTTTTGCATCTGAAAATGAAATTTTTAACGTTCTAATTATATATATAGGACAAAGTTGCGAATGAAAGGAGGTTATCAGTGACGACCGATGCGCTGCATCTTGTAGCAAGATATGTTTGTTCACACGTATGGTTTGAATATGGCAAGATATACAAGTGACTCATAACATTTTCATGTAAACAACTATACTTGTAGGTACCAAACATTCCCCATGTTTAGATCTAAACCACCTGTTCAACCATATTGCCGTTCATAAACGAAATAAAACGTTCATCCATTCGTCACCGATTATAATTCACTTGTTTTAAATTATAAAGAGGTCAAAAAGATTTCGTCGAACGGTCATAAAAAGAAGCCGAAATTTAATAACTCATTCACATTTAAAGACGAAGAAGATTATAGAGACAATAACTACATATTAGCATAATACGAATCTTATCAAAAACTTATCAAACGAAAACTCAATAAAATACAAACTTACATCACATTCAAATATTAATGAAAAGTCAAAGTCTTATAACTGTATTGCAACAAGGCGCGAGCGTTTCGCCTAGGATCGATCTCACGAAGGTACTGTGGCAGGTTCAAAATACCGTTGTATTCTTAAAATAGCAACAGAAATAACAATTTAAGAATGCAATATCTGCCATTTCAACGGCGCACGCTTCGAACAACGTTTATCGTGCTAATGTATTGAATTATGAAAACAACATTAAAATAGCGAAGACAGCTTAGTAGCTCATTACGGTAAGTTTTGTTCTCAGATACCTTAAGCCTATTTGCAAATATACTTTGACTGTTTTATTTTTTAAGTAGATGTAGGCAACGAGAAATAGGATAGGAAACTGGATGTTACGTGACCTCTGCTACCCATCGACATTTGCATCTATCGACAACCTTTTCTTACGGGAAGCGGGTCACGAAAATGAGGGGTAGGAGAAGGGGATGCAACCATGTACAGAATGACACCACGGAAGTGCAAGGGTCCACTGAATGAGGCCAGCAGGGCGAGATACTTTTACCGATTCTTGGAAGGAACCTACATCCAGCATTAAAAGTCCTTTGGCTGCTGATAATATTTTGAATGTTTATTAATTCAGAGTAGCGTATTGCCATCGGTTTATTCCACTTTGTTGGATTACTGTATTATATTCACCCAAGTGTACAAAGTGGAATACACCTGGTCATCGCTATCATTCACTGTCACCTATCACTCTTACTCGTGTCACATTAATTAATATAATTTATATATGTGTTTCGTATTAATAAAACATAAGACATTTTTATCAAGACCATAAGACTTATATCACATAAATTAATAATTGTTAAAAGGATACAAACTTTAATTATTAACTATTGTAAGTTTCTAGCAAGTTTATCGATTGTATAGCATTAATCTATTGATGGGCCGCTGCGAGTCGTGTTTCCGCTCGGAATCGCGACTTATTGATTGACTATTAAAGAGTAACCCCATTATGTTCATTGCATTATAATTAACAATACAGAAAACAAAATCATCAAAACTGCGCAACTCAATATTTTATTTCATCAGGTTTATTAGTGCTCATTTTTTTTAATTACTTTAATCACAACCATATCGTAGCATATACTAGCAGTTCGTACACATCATTTAAGCTACGAAAATGATCTGCGTAACTTCAGATTATAGCTTTCTAATGTTCAAATCAATTCAACAGTTTCAAAGTTCATTTCGTAACTTGTGTTATAAAAACGTAAGATTTTCCATTACAGGATATACAGCTATTCCGATGCAGTATTCTATCCTGGTTACGAAAGAAGGAAACTAGTGATATACAAAAAATGATGTAAAACAATGCAATAACTGTAACCACAGAAAACATTGAAGTTCAAGTTCATAGCTAGTTGAAAGGTAAACGTACGCCTGCGCCGGCGCCGAGCGCGATGTTAACTGGTGATAAATACAGCGCCGCCACACACGAATCAGATCTGTACTCCCCACTATTGTTAGATACAACATTACGAACGACCCGCTCACCGATCTAACGATCGACGGACTACTGTTTTGGATGTAAAAACATCGACCGAAAAGTAAATAAAAGCGACAATAAAAATCTATTTCCAACGATACTATTACAATCAATTTAATTGTTGTTTTGATTTTTTTTAAACAAAAACCTGGAAATCTAATATCTACGATTGGACTTTTTGAGCTAATCGTGGATATTGGGTGTCTGCCCGTGACCATGGCGCATGCAACTGTGCCGAAATATCGGGACCTCAAAAATGCTAATCGTGGTAAGAATCCCGTTTACAAACCTTATATTAGTAAAAACCACGAAAGTTTCAAGTTATATATCTAATATCCACGTTGAGACTTCAAATTCTATCTCGAACATATTGCATTGTAAACTTATTCCTCTATTTGACAAAATCGCCTTAGTCTTTATTGTTTATAACATTTTTTGTCTCCTTAATTTTTAGCTTTAACTATTTATTTTCTATTTTAAAATCTCCCAGTTGGCCTTGGTTAGTTTAAAATTGTTGAGTTAGCTTGTAATTATTAATCAATTGTAATGATTTATCTCTGAAAGACTTATTAGTCACTATGACAACATAATGAAGTCCTTACTATATCATTAATTTAACAGTATTGAGGTTATGTTTGTCTAACCCCGTATTTTTTATTTAAAGAAGTTAAATGTTGAATGGGAAAATTCAGTTAACATTATTAAGAACAATTTACGATATTACTTAGTTTATGGAGCTCTATAATTCATCCAGATATAAAAGTTACAAGAATCTAGATAACCCTAATCGAAATGGACGTTGAATGTTCTAACGGCTAACGGGCATTTAAAACACCAATACGATAAATATTTCTCACAAAGTTACTAAAACTATATTAAATTATACAATGCAAATTGATTCTGATTATATTGAGCTGTTGATCTAAAATACTCTGATGGAATTAGGTTCAGGGGATTTAATTGTTTTTCAACCTTCCTTCACGTTCGTACATCTTTTTTTTTGTCGTGCAGATTTAGCAGCATGGCAAGAACGATTGATTACGCAAAGGACATAAATAACAGTAATGCAGACTAAATCCATTGTTCACCAGAATTTTGAAACACGAGAATTAATTTCAAACTTTTCAATATCATTATGGGGATAAATGTAATTTTGGGGGAAATATATAATTGAGACACAGCTACTTGTAGAATAATGATTCTACGAAAATATTTTAAAGGCCATTTCAGAGTAAATAGTATACTTTTAGTAATTTTTTTTAATTCAATCCAGTAAATAAAGGTGGAAGTTATCTGATAACGTCTTCAATGAGAGTCTAGTAAATTTAAGCTTATAACCTAACAATGACTGAGAACTTAGTTTAAGAATTATGGACTAAGACAAAAATAAAATATCACGGGGCGCGGAGACATTGATCTATGGGGTATACGATATAATTTAGTATGTGTTGAACGAGCATGATGCAATCGCAAATGACATCATATCGATTTGTATATGTCGCGACATCGCCCATCCCAATGACATAATAACGGAATCGAAGCCGTTCTTATCGACCTCATTCACCATTGTCTTAGACGTTAATAATTTCATTGATCACAGTTCATAATCTATATCGTTAAACACTTGAATAAATATGCCTTTATCTATCAATTTATATCTTGTTGTACTTATATGTACACAGTACATTTTTATTATTTAAATATTTTATTTACCTTTAAAAGTATTATATACTAGAAGAGCTTCACTTATCTTTTGTTAGTATTCTCGCGATTAAGATAGAGGGCTTGATCGGGCTTGATATTATACTAAATAAAAACAAAACCGACTTCAAAAAAACTATATTCAAAAACAAGAAA
>JWHW01037658.1:82213-95668 GCA_000931545.1 Papilio glaucus | reverse complement strand
TTATCATATTGGCGACATACTATATAGCACGGGGTCGCGTTATGTACGCTTATTGCCGTAGGCAGAGATAGTGATCACAATAAGCATATGAGGACCTACGTCAAAAAGCTTATCACTAAGTGTTAGGCTCATCAAATCATACTAGTTTTTTGGTACATGGAAACTTGTTGGACTAAATGGTTTGGAAATCAAACCCCCGCGCCATAAATATAAAGTCATACGTTAAGCCTCTGAGCTGTATAACGCTACTCTTAGGACTTGAGATAACTTATTACCAAACAAAACAAACAGAAATGATTATGTTATGTGTATAAATTATCAACGTAAAATAATTATGAAGTACCCATAACCAACGAGCATGTATGCATAGATGTATGGATGTAAAGAAGCGACAGAGGTGTGCCAGGATCGCGACAAATGCAAATTAATTATCTCTGCCAACCTCTCTGGATTACAATTGAGCGCATATTTATTTATAAAAAGATCTTTGAAATTATTTTATTTTACCACATATTTAGAAACAGAAAACAAATAAATAATTTATATTCAAATGTCTGGAATCAGGCGAACTCGGCTATATGTTTGTCGTGGTCAACAAAAGAAATATTTAAACAAAAACATTTTAGCACATGACAGCTAACGTTGTCTGCGTAATATTTAAATAGACGGACGTAATATAAGCGACCAGTATAAGTTGACACACCAGTCTGCGCGACCACTGGCGCCTTCAACTGAGACTGAAAAGTAATTTGGTGAAATTAACGACTTGAATTCATTAGACGAGAATCTGACCTGTGAGAGACTCGAGTTTATTGCTAAAACACATTCATTTATCGAACTAATTGTGTATACTTTGTATTTTTTACACGTAATTAATTTATCTATTTTTTTGTAGCGGCAAATTTCTAAGGCAGCCTTTCCATTTGTAGAAAATAACAAATTTTTGACATATTTACCTATAATTCAAAGTTATTAAACACGGAATCATTTTACAATAATTTCCAGATTGGAATATGAGATACAAATGCGTGCGAAACCGGTGGCAACAGCTAGTATTGTTGTATTTGGTACCGCGGTGATGCCAACAGAAGAAAACAAAGAGAGATAAACTATCACGTCCTTAAACCCTAGACTGTTTTTTGAGTTTATAACATACCAAGATTTTGCGAAACTATAATGTATGTTAGAGGTGTACTACGACAAAGTTTTGAAAATTACTATTGTTCGCTCGCACTCATATAAAATACAAATATTTTATTAACAAAAATGTGTCATTAAATTTATTTATTTGAATACATATTTTTAAATGTATATTTAAACGTTTATTACTATATAAAATTGCATGTTTATTACTAAATACAAATGCAAAGTTAATTTACTAAGCTATAAAATTATATAAATACCAAAAGTATGCACTAACACCTCCAGAAAATCTTGATACGTCGAATGGTTTTTTTAAATGCGATTGTTTACATTTGACTGAGAAGGTCTTTATGTTTAAAATAATACATAAAATCATAGAATACATTATTCATTTTATAACATAAAATATATTTAAATAAAATAAATTAAGTCACAATAGTTAACGATGTATATTCAAATGGATAGTGTGATGAGATAACGAACGAATGAACTTATACAACGACTACAAAATATCAATCGATATAACAGGAACACTGAAGCGAAAAGTTTATGAAGTCGTTTTTTATGAACACAAAAGACAGACGAGCAAGCAGATCATCAGACGGTAAGTGACTACCTTTAAATATTAACCCACAGACATCTGCGATAATCTACAGTGTAATAAATATTCATAAGGACAAACAGCTGTCGACTTCTAAAGTCCAGAAGACTTCGAAACGCGACTCCCTATGCGCTAAACAGACAAAATCAATGCTATGCATGAAAGTACAATCCTAGTGGTAGAGTCCGCAACAACAACATCTGTTGCACGAATGGGCCGGCTCGACCGGTGAAATACCACGACCTCGAAGAAGACAGGGGTGAAGTAGAAGTATTCTGCGTTTCGTCTGATGAGTGAGATGCTGGACGTCTATTCTAGGCAAGTTCCCCTTCCCATTCTTTCCTTACAAGAAATGTTTTTCTTCTCTTTCCTTTCTAATAAGGAAAGCATGGGAAAGGGAAAGGGTATTGACAGGGTAGGGTATGAATAGGAGAAGGAAATATATTTTTTATGTTCATCTCCTCCCTTATCCATTAAAGGCAGGCATCAAACTACATCGTATTAGCTAGTTACGGATGTCTATGTCACATGTCGTAGCTGTCACTTTATATCAGGTGAGCCGCTCATTTGCCACCTTCATCTATAAAAAAGATAGAAGATTACATTGTGCATATTTGCTAGCTATAAACCAATTCCTTAGATTTTCTTCAGTTCGATCTTCAAGCCATTCACGCTGTTGATAATTTTTTTCACGCTATTGATTCACGATAATGACTAAAGTCGAATACCAAACAGACTTTTATAGACAAAATACTCATTATTAAATTAGCAAACATTTGCCTTAACACACTTGAACATATTACCAATGTAAATACTCAATATTTTTATATAAACACAAACTTTGGACGGTTGGAGCTTACACAACATTATTTCACGTGCTAATATGATTCGCAAACATTACTCAATGCAAATGGAGGAGCCTCCAACATGCGTTAAGAAACTTTCGTATCGCATAGATACGGAAGATAACAAAGTTGATAACTCGTTTAGAAAATAGATCATGGAGATAAACGACACGCCTGCGTTTTGCCTTAATTATAATACCAATCTGACGAACGTGACCCGAAGAAACTTTCACGTATTTATACTCAACAAGGTTAGACAGAGACAGCTATGGCAAGCAATTTTTCATTGAAACATATACAAAGTTTATCAGATATTAAATCCAAATGAGAGTAAAATTGTTTTTTTAGCACAGGCATTAGCATAATTCGCTTTGGATTCCAATTTCTGTGAAGAATATACAGTACTTGGCGATGACCATTTCATAATGAAATGTTCCGTCCATAAAAGAGAAACAAGAGCCGACTTAACATTGTTTAGTGGAGTAAATAATCGAGCTGTATATCTGTGTCGTGTTACAACCTCTTTGTGTGTTTGTACAGTTATTAAGATCAAATGGCCGGCTACCACGAGACGCCGCTGACAAACAGTGGACTAGTTGTTTATATTGGACGTGTTTTCAAAAGGCTCCTTCCTGGAACACATAAAATTGTCCCCCCGGCTAAATTTAGTATAAACTATTTCGAGACTTCCGCAATTAAAAATTAAGTGACAATGTATTTTGGTACGACGATAATGAAAACTGCGATTCATTAGTCACACGCGTGTATTCACTTTGGTTAAGGTTTTAAAAATGTTTTTTTTAAAGATAGGGTTTATCCAAATTCATATCATCCGGTATTAATTAGCGATGTGAATGAAATCACTCTTCACTTGAACGTCCCCAAATCAAAACCTGATGAAAATACATCATAAAAGATAGCACTTGCATGTATAACGATGGTTGTCAGACGGTCAGAGGTTAGTTCAATTTTTCTGACCCAATTTCTTCGATACTGCCTCGAATCATTATTCCATTTCGATAAACTAGCTCTTAAACATGACAGGATTAAGTCTATCGCCGACAAGTTGTCACACGAAGATAACAATACCGCGAAACAATTCTAACAAGACCCGCTGTTGATTCAACGTGAACGCAATATATCCTAGAAACTTTAAGAACATGTATTTGCTAACTAAACTATGGCGACATTACATGAAAATATATTCAACTAAGTCTTGGCATAACAAGCGGCGCGGCATTCTTGTCATGATGCGCTAGGTATGTCACAGAACAATTGTGAACGCATATCATAACTAGATGAACGAATCATAGACACTTTCGCGTATCATGCCAAACGGAAGAAACCTATTTTTTCTTGAATAAACAACTTTTAAATGTGTGATTTTTATATTTATTATTATCAGATTCAATCTTAACCTACTACCTATCTTCATTGTAACATAAACTTCGAATCAAAAATATCAGTTCATAATTTAACGATTTGACTACGACAGTTTTTAAATTGGCGAGAGAAAGTCGAATTGTCAATGAATCGTTCAGTTCAGATTGTACTGTCAGAATAATCAGCCTAGTTAGATTATAAAGTTACGAATTTTATGATATTTCGGTGACATGTGCATTTTAGGTTAGTTTACGTATATGGTTTTCTCCATAAAATATGAAAAGAGGAGAAAGCGTACAGCTTGCAATTTGACTTCCTTCTTCCTAAAGGTTGCTAGTTTAATCAGTTACTGCTTACTGCCGGGATAGATCTCTTCACTTCATGTAATATGCACGAAACAATTCGCAGTGACGTTCTAAATGTCGAGATTATATTCTAAATTACCTGTACACCGTGGTTTCAACCTCAGTGCCGTTTAATTTAACTTAGGTCAATTCTCTTATTTGTAAATAACAAAGTTTCATCCGCTACTTTAGAACTTTAGATGATTAATTTTCAAAAATCCTGAAATATGTAGATATTTAATTCTTTGTATACCGAAAAGTTTTCATGTCAATTTTCAAGTACCCTACTTTAGACATTTAGATGATGCCCACACCGATAGCTGATTTTTCTAATGGCTTTTGTTAGCTCTCGCCTTCAATTGTTTCGGTTATTTACTTATCATGTATTACTTACTTCAACTGACAAAAAAAATAGGTAACATTCAAACAATAGAAATGTTTGTAATTTTTCAGTATATTTTCAAATGTTACAAGATTATTGTATTGAAATGTTTAATTTAGCGCTTATGAGAATATCGTACACATTTATACATTTAGAAATATTACAAACTCAAATTATATCCCAGGATAATATTTGTCACTTCTTATAATCAGCCCATAGGATGAATACCGTTATTAATTCGACGAAATTATAATTCGCTGGATAATCCTCTTTAAACAAACACAGTAAGCCACGTGTTTGCAGGTCAGTACTCCGGGCCCTCGCACTCGCCTCGCGTGATTGGACCGCGTAATGACTGTTTACCTAAACAACTGCACCGCGCCGCAGATACAGCCTCAATGTACAAGCCTCGGTACAATAAAACGGCATTAACGGCGCGTTACAATAATGTTGATTCAAACTAAGCTTCGTGAATATTTCATTATAGAAGTAGTAGTTGCAAAAAACAACTAAAACATTTGAATCCCTTGGGATAAACAGAGTTAGAGATTGGTAAATACGTTTGTACTCTGTATAACCAAGTTAACCAGTACTGCTCATATAATTTTAAAATTTTAGTGAGAATGGGCTGTGATCGTAGAACTGATGAGCGGTAGTGCCAAAAGGTTCTGTAATGACGGCCACGTTCAGGACTAAGTACCACGCTGCTTAAGGAATTAGCCACGTAAGCTTCCCACATGATGGATTGCTGATTTTATTAAGGTTTCCCGAAGCTTACAGGGAAGCTTTGAAATTGGATCTATCGATCTGGCATCGTTTAATTGATAATGATATGCTGTTCATTGCTCTTTTTGTGCCCTAATTGTGGCAAGGTTAATTGAATTGGAGATCGAGAATCTGGTAAGTCGAGAAGGCAAGTTACCGCTTTTCCCCCTTGCAAAGTTTGTTTCTAATTAGACATCAAATTAAAAATAAATATTGATTTTTAAAAGCAAAATAGAAGAGCGAATAAAATCTCGCAAAATGTGTAATACAAGTCGTAATAAATTCTTTCCATTCGGAAACTAGTTTTGCCAGTTTTCCATCAAGTCTCTTAATTTGAACGGTACCGAGCCGGCACGCAAGGCGACACCATGCCGCGCCAAATGTTGCCATATATATTGATGGGACTCACCATAAACAACATATATGACATATCACATTAATCCGGACATGAATTGTGTTATTTAACTGTGCTTAAATCGTGCCAAAACTACTTAGAGGAATTAAATACAGTTTTTAAACAATAATAAATGGTTTTTCCGTTTTTAATAATAACCGGTTTAATTTAATGACAATTTTTTAACCTTCTTTTTATTTGGGAACTAATAAATAAATATACGCTCACACTCGTAACCCAGAAAGATAGGCAGAGAGATCATAGATTTCTGTCTGGCGTGATACTACGTGAGGCTACGCATACATGCTCGTCGGTTACGGGTACTCCTTTAATAGCCTTTCTTAGTATGTCACTAATCTGATCGATATAAGTTCTTCTGGGTCACTTCCCAACACGGCCTCTCGTTTTTGCAACATAGATTTCTTACGTTATTCTCTCTTTATTCATTCTTTCAACATGTCCGAATTGGGAACTAGCGTCGACTTTCTTTATGATAATTATATAATGAATAACATAAGAAAGTACAAATAAAAAATCTATTTTACTAGCAAATATTATACACGCACTCTTACGCATGTAATGTTAAACCTATGTGATTTCTAAGACTAATAAGGACACAAAATAATTAACTAAATCACCTCGCATGAGGGAGCGTTTACATTTACAAATTCCGCTCTAAACGATTACGAACGCAGCCAGTCACGATGTTGGGACAAGTTGGACATTGTGTAACATACGAGTATAATACGCGCCGCTAATTGTACACACGTCTGAAGTTAGCAATAAGTTGTAAGTAAGTTGCGCAATAGTTCAAACTGACCCGAGAGACAAGAAAACTGTTCCATCTCTCTTTCCCCGGCTCTCGGGTCCGCCGTCACTCTATTTTAAATTCAATATTTCTGAAGCTAACTTCAGACCTGTAAAGATACGCGTCGCGGATTATACGTGCACACGGCTCACACGAAGTGACTTCAATAGCCTGTCGCACTGCTATCAATCATTGCGGTACAGTCGCCGAATTATAATCCTACTTTACGATGTGATTCATTGATTTAAGCTGCTTATGAACAACGTTACTACATATACCATTAAAAAAACGCCGCACGTGTCTTTGAATATCGAGACGATTTTCTCTCTAGGCAATTTATCATGTTGTGTTAATGTAGGAATGTATTTCGGCAATAATTCTTAATGTTTCTATTTAAAAAACTTATCTTTATAACGATTTATTAATAGGCCAGTATTTGTCAATTAATTTGTAAGTAATTTATCGTTTTCTAAGTAGGTTTACAAAAATTATTTTATAATAAAATCTATTCTATTTGAGAATCGTTGAACTGAACCTTCTTTTCTGCAGCAACGTGGTACTTCGCTGAACAAGTTCCACCGTGAGCCCATTCACTAATTTATGTTGACGATTTCCATTTATATGTTGTTACCATCTATATATGTAGTTACTAGCTGTTCGAATGATATCCCCAAAAGTAGATCAAAAGCTACAAATGTATACAATGTTAACACGTAATGTTTAATGTTTAACACTTGTTAAAATCACTCGGAGATCATTTAAACGACGTAAGTTGCGATTCAAAAAGGTTGCTAAAAGTAGCTAACCCATTGCAATACTTGACTATTTTAATACAACACATCAAAAGAGTGTTTTATTGTAACAATTAACAGACAAGCTAATACTTCATTATAGCAATTTTCATGAACGAACAAAACCGTGTATTATTTAAATCGATGATGAATGTTTAATTTGGCGATATTCGCAGAGCTGATGCAATTATTCGATACAATTCAACGTGAGCCATTAACCGTCGGTCTGGATGCGGCGTGAATGGGTGGCCTATTTCGCTGGCCGGTGAACCGGAGCGGCGGGCCCGTGCCCATTACGACAACGCAACTACAAAGCGCAAGCCTCTTTGTCACCTCAGAACCTACTGAACTTCTAATGCTTTATTTAACACACTGTTTTCATGTCAAATCCTTCCTTCCTATGTTTGTCAGTAAGTAAATATACATGTGTAATTAAAAATTTTGTATTTCATCTAGACTGAATTTTGACATCCACATGATGGAGTGACGGTCTAGTCAAGGTGATGATGGTGTGAGTCACTGGTCTTTGTGGCGATCCTCGGACTCTGCCAACATTAGACGTCTGTTAAATAAAACGGGCTGATGATGATAATTAGTTATTATATATTTTACAGTACCATTTGTTTGTGATATTAACTACATACAACAGCCACATGTGTGTACTTAAATATTTAAAATTGAAACCAATAGTATCATTGGTTGCATCACCGAGGTTCGAAGTCAGTTCGCTGGCGCATTTTTTACCAAGTGAAGTTAAATTTGAACGGAAATTTATTTCGGGCAATGACGCATCGTCATGCTCATTAAACATGTCGTTCAGAGTTGCGGCAGTCGCCGGCACGTTGCATATACCCGCTTCAAAGAATGTCTCAACACTGCTCAACACTATTTCGGACAGAGAACCTGATGAATTAAACATACGTGTACTATTATAATACAATTACCTCTACTAAATCATGAAAATCCAGATAGCATTACCATTTAATATTTTTAGATATAAACAATCACAAGACTTCACATTACAACGGCGCAGTGGCGTGATCAGTTAAATAAATAATTCAGCATTCAATATATTATGTTATTGGTTTACTCGATTCAAATCGTTTATAGTTATTATTCTAATTAAAATTGTAACTGCGAATGTGTTACTCTTTAACTCCGATACTAGTCAACCGATCATCTTGATATTTTTCACCTTTTACCTATCCCGAAAGTGAAACTGTTCCCGACGAATAGGAAAATACATAAAATCTTTATTAACAATATCGATTGTTATGCTACTGTTATGTTTGGACAATAACAACTTTTGACATAATGTTATTCGAAGTTATTTTACGCGAAATCATCTTACAAAAATATCCAGCGTGGGAAACAAGAAACGAATGCGTGCGAAAGCACGGACAACTATTTATAAATAAGTTCATTAATTATTTATTCTATGAATATTGTTTAACTAAGTCAAGCAGTAGTCAACCGTCAAATTTTTTTAATATACCAGGATGGTTAGCCACACCTTCACCATACACTGACCATGACATCACAGAATTAGGGGAAGAATAGAATTCCTCGGATGCTGTTTGTTCACGTATAGAGGTTAAATTTAAAATTCGAACGTTGGGAATGTATTCTGAATTGTAAACTAACTAATTATCTTTTGATGATTATACCGCCAAGTACAAAAGATCGCAGAGTAAATATTTATGAACAAGTAATAACCATAATGTACTCGTACGTGATGAGTTTTATTCTTAAGTTAAAACATGTACTATGTGTTGAGATATTTTAAATTATTTTTTTTGACTTAATTATTAAGTGGTACTTCATGCTGAAGAAGAAGAATTTTACACACGTTTTTTAAAATTCGAGTTCGAGTTACGGAACATGTAATAGCATAAATCATTTTTTTTTTAATTTAGTCACTCTCATTTAAAGGAAAGCATTTAAAATCCGTCTTTTGTTCATTATGTTACGTATTGATATACTTTAAATGCATATTTTTTACGATTATTTTTATTTGAAACGAAACGTAAGACGAATGTCAAAAAAAAAACTATAACCAAGTTTTTTGACAGATTATTTTTTCTTTTCTTTTTTTTTCTCAGTTACATCCTTAGCTGACGGATGCTCCAACCTATAATTTACGTGGAATTTTATTAAACAGTTATGCTTATTTGGAGATTGTTAAACAACAACAATGATTTTATTCGTCATATAAGGTGAAAGTAGCTTATTCAGGACTTTACTCGGACATTGTAAAAGTGGCCCTAAAAGTGAATGTGTATGTGTAAAACATAACCTGTCGTGACGTAGACCAACGAAAGAGGTAAGCTAAGATAAATCATCATCATCTTCCCACTTATGTGAGCTCGGCACAGTATGACCGTAGTATATAGTGTATACATGTTTTGGCTATAGTATTTACGGCCGGCCGCCTGTCGCCAACCCTCCTTAATTTTAAATTTAAGATAAATACATTTAGAAAAATGTCTCAATTTCGTAATGCTATTAAATAATTTTAATATTTGCATAACATTAGTGGTTAGTTTCATAATTTATCCTCCTTACAAAATTGTAAAAGTTATTGCAGTTAATAAAAATTTGTAAAAAATATTAAAATGCAAATTAATGATATGCCGAAAAAAAAGCCCATTATGGAACTTGACGAATAAATATCGCCTTGGTCATTAGTCTACAGTGGTATCGCCATAATGACAAAGTCCTGAGGAAATATATAATGATTCAAAAAACAATTCTCCAAGAATTATTATTTGAAACATGGGACAAAGACGTGTTCTGAAATGAACACGTCTTTGTCCCATGTTTGTTTCAAAGCGGAAATTCCCCCAAATGAACACCTGGAAGCTTATGTCTGCTCAAATATTCAAACTACCCGAAATATAGAATTGTATAAAATCTTAATATTCTATACGATTTAAAAACGAGCGTAAAATAAAACTGAGAAAGGGAAGCCCCTTTCTTTCAGTAGTGTTCACATAAAACATGCATGTTTAATTGCACTTTAATGTATGGAAGTGAGAGCTGGGTTTGACAGGAAAAGCATGCTAGTAGAGTTAATGTCGTTGAGATGCGATCATTAAGAAGTATGTAAGGACATCGGATGATACGATTAAAAATAGGAATGAAATTAGATTATAAAATTATTCTTATATATTATGAATTCTAAAAATTCAAAAGCCTCGAAAATGCTTTTGGCATAACAAATTTTCAATACGTTATAGACAATTTCTTAAAGCAGCCTTACATAACAATTAACTTTCGTTGAGTTGCATACAAAACAAATAGGCATGAAATTGAAGAAAAGTTTTTTAGTGGTATACTTTTAAGTTTCTACTTTCACGAAATACCTTTGAGAGTCATTAACAGCCAAGATCCTAAAAGATTTGTGTTGATCAAATATTGTTCTTGGGCGAGGTTTTCACACGAAAACTAGCGATTCTTAAATACGTGACATAGCCCAGTAGCAGATTATACATGTTGACTATGTTAAACATAGAGTTTGTCTTGCAAACTCGTGTCAATGTCCTTCGAAAGTTTTATAGTTACCATGCAAATGGCTTCTAGACTGGTTGATAAATTTAACACATTTTTTATTCAAATCCTTTAGCATATCATTTTAGGATGTTCCTTACAGTAACTAAATCAGCGACGTTAATATATTGACGATCTTTGTTATAATTTTAATACGATTTAACAAGTTTATAAATTAGATTTTTAAATGGTATATTTTTTCTAAGTGATATATCTCATTCCAATTTAGCATGCCTATCGCATTCCAAAGTGCTCGTATATATTTTGCATTATAATTTATCACTTATTTAAATTCAAAGAAAAAATTCGTTTAACAATAAATGCATATATATGTAAATTTTATTACCCTTATATTCATCAATCAAGTTAGTAACAGTGACGCATCGCACTTTTTATACAAACTTATTTTTCATAAACAAAACATGTCTGGGTATACGGGTCTCTCAAAAGCATCCTTAAAATGTTTCGCATATTCACTATAATTGATGCCGGCACAAATATTGTTTTAATTATATATATCAAAGCATTTTATGGATTCACAAGTAAGTTTTAAATTGTAGGCGAGCCAGCAGCTTAGTATATTTAACGAGCTTAATTACTTAATAAATTAAACATACGGTATTGTGTGATATACCCATACAAATACGGATGGAATATCTTTCTCGATTTATCTTCCTTCCTCTCGAACTATCGGCCTCTTGGCCTTTGTCAATACGAATAAATCTGCTTTTCATAAGAAGCAAACGTTTTACAGTTTTGTTAAATAATGGATTTGTGTTGCATTTTCTTAAGGAATTTTGTGTAATACTTTAATTATAAACACGAAACACTGTACTTACAGTAGGCCTTTTACAATGTTGCAAAGCTCTTGAAGATAACTTTCCAGTATATCGAATATAGATCCACTTGATTTGATTTCTCGAAATGTGTTTCACAGCGTATAAATCACCATATACATTACGACGAAGAGACAATTCACCTTAAAATCAATCATTGCGCAACTTTCACACGTCGCGGTGGGGCGTACAATTTATTTCCCGTTCGATTCATCTTTTGATACGATAGTCTTGTAGATCGTAGCTATTCGCGTCTCTTCCTTATTACCATGCAAATTTACTTATTGGGCTACTGTCGGCTGTATATGGTTGGAAACACAAAAGTTGTTTCATACTATGTTTATAATGCATCATAAACCGTTTTTAGCTTTGCGTCATATTTTCGGAATTTCTTTGTCTTCTGTTCCGTTGAATTTAGACGGGGCTATAATTTTTGAATGTATGATTGTAATTGTTTCTGTATATTTTAAGAGTGAGTTATATGATGCTTAATGTCCACGCTTGTTCATTGTTTCTTCTTTATTTGGTTTTGTAAGAATAGTAATCGTAAAGCTTATTTAATTTAAATATTATTGTTCACGATTTTCGTGAAGGCCAATGTGACCATTGTGGTAACTGTGTTTACTTTTATATTTATTTAAGTGCGCTCTTCTTCTCAACTGGTGATATCCTCGTGATTTCGACGGAAAATGGCTGGACAAGGAAAGTAAGAACAGTAGAAGGTATTGAGGAATGTATGTTCAATAGAATGATACAATCTGACGATGATGACTATTTGATAGATTAGCATTCCGCGATTACTCGTTGATAGAACAGCTTTCCATTGGTTAAAGAATTTTTAAAATCGGTTCAGTAGTTTTTGAGTTTATACGAAACCAAGTATTCTCTTTATACTATTAGTATAGATAGCAACTTATACCGGTCTATGTGAGGTGAGATGCGGTTACTAAATATAGAGTTTCGAGATATAGCTCAATGTTTTGAGTTGTTTTAAGTCAGAGAAAACTATGTTTGTAGTAGTTTAGGGCGGTTGATAGAAAATAAACGACGGCTACTGAACCAGTTGTCTGTCGACATTTATACAATGCAGACCGTAGACTGCGCTACCTACGTAAGCTACCAGTTATTACTGACAGGTACGGTTGAATTAACTTCGCTTCGTTTATAAGTGACAGAGTTTTGGAGATCCAAATAGAGAAATTGTTTAGTACTTGGTTTTGCACGTCGCGTGTCATTTGTTTTAAAACATACACGTCTATGTTTGAAAACAATCCAATATATAAATGCGAATATGGTTTTTTTTGTTACGCTTTAACTCCCTAACAAATCCACTGATCATCATAAAACTATGCACACTAGTTGTCAGAGGTACAGAAAATTACATAAGGTAATATTGACGCACATGTTACCTGTAATTCGAAGTTATTACGCGCGGAATCATCCTACAAAATTATAAATGAATGCATACGAAGATGCGGGCAAAATTATAAATAAAATTACTTCAAATTAAATTTAGTGTGAGATTTAATCATTTTCGTACAATAGTAGTACCATCTTCATAGGTCAGGAGTTAGGGTTTATCAATAAGAGCATCGTATCTGCTACTCATCTGGT
>JWHW01037658.1:0-13795 GCA_000931545.1 Papilio glaucus | reverse complement strand
ATTCAATTTTAATGTTGACGAAAAAATTGTAAAGTAATAACGTACGTGTTCAAGTCAATTAACAATAACAAAAAAAGACGGCTGTTTACGGTGTCGTAAGCTGCGGCACCAAAAAAAAAAGTATTAAGAAGAATTTCCAACTGATATTTTTAAGTGATATTTATTAATTACATTGTACACAGAGTATATTTTGATGCTTGATATGATTTTTAGATAGCGCATCTTTAATCAAGAACAACGACGCCGACACCGAAACCGATACCGACCGCCTCCATCACCACCTCGACCGTGGTCACACCATCACCAACTTCATACCCATAACAACAACTAAGAGCACCACCACCACATTACCATCAACGCTACCACGTTAAATACCACCAACGCCCCCACCGTCACCAACACCACCATCACCACCACTGCCACATTACCACCATCACCACCGCCAAGTATTTTTTTTATTATTTTACTGCTTTTTAGCGGGTGGCGCTTTCGATACGGCGACGCGTAATTTTATTCACAATTTCGAGGGTTTTTAACTTTTTGTGCGGAACCCTAATTCCTTTTGCTTGCCTATTTGAATCCTTACAATATTACCTATCTTCCGGTAAAAGTACCTTCCAAATCGGTTTTGTCGTTTCGGAGATTACTCGGAATAACCGGCCAGACCTACAGACAGATAGACAAAAAATTTAAAAATTGAATTTTTGTTATAAGTGCCGTATTTACATCATGTGTATTGAGTATGGAAATTTTATTTTGATATTACACACAGACACTTCAATTTTAGTTTTCTGTGTAGATATGTGTAAATGGAAACTAATAGTGAAACATTGTCAAATAACCTGTGACAGTTTTTTTTAAATGTTTTGGCAAACCCATGTTAAGAGAGCGGATCACGTACCTCGGAAATAACGAGGGCCGCTTGCCTTTTTAAGTAAAAAATCTTCTTTAGAAAAATAGAAAAATCACAAATAACTGAAATGGACTATGATAATTTTATTTATAAGTAATTACTTTAACGGCATCAAGTGGGAGCGGTCAGTCAACCAGTAACCTACGGGTTATCGACCGGGTTACTGGATCCAAATAAAGCGTATTAAATAATGTATTGTCTAAAAATAAATTTAATAAGGAAAGAGATTAACAATATACGTTCATATATGTGTCAATTATAATATGAAAATATATAAATATACTAGCGGGACATTCCTATTGACGGGGTCAGCCAACGTTTCTCTAGTTATTTGTTTCGTTGTTTGTCAAAAAAAATTAAAAAAAAATTTCGAACTTGCGGCGAGCGCCACCTACCGGGTCAAATTGTAAATCAAAACCATCCAGGCACCCAATCAAATACACACAAAATTTCATCAAAATCGGTCCACCCGTTTCGGGGGAGATCAACACACACGCAAAATTAGGATTATACTTAATTATCATTTTAATAGTGGTAACCAGAAGAAGGGTAGGTAGATAGAAAATAAAATATAGGCGATTGTTAAATAATTTTATATTTTACAAATTATTGGCTAAATTATAACACAAAAATCAACTACTAATAAACAAATAGTTTATAATATAGTTTAACAAATATACTTAATTATGAGTAACAGTAGAACCTTCATAAAACGTATGCGGTTCAAAGATCAACTTAAACATTTACCATTAGTTTTTCATAATATTAATCAGCTTCACAACCACCTAGGTATAGTTTCCTTCAAACTTTTCCTTAATCGAATATTTCTTAGTCGAGAGGTGGATCCTTAATCACGCACACGTAAAATTATAACGCTTTCTGTCTTATATAAAACATTTAATCATTCACACAAATGTTTTAGATCCATCTCAACATAGCACTAACAAGAAACCGCAAATTTGCATGCTCGGTCTTAACGTTACATCGCGAACCTTCGCCCTCTGCTGCGGCCCTCGTATGATATGTATACTAATTTAATTTTGAAGGTTCTAAACAATTTGCACGAATTATACGTCGGTATGGTGTTCGTACTCATCTTGGCGTACGGTTCCATGTACAACTTGTGAATATAAAGAGTTGACGTGTGTGTCAGTGACGCGTCTTGTCACGCACACGATCTCACTGTATCCACCTATATAGCGTTACACACACATACCGCCGCGCGTCAAGTTGAAATGAACTACCGCAGTCACTTGACATTAGGAAACTTTTAAATATAGCCCTTAGTCAATTAACTCGCTTCAAATAAAACAATAAATATATTTGGACTAAAAACGAGTCACTTCATTGTCCTTGGTCTTGTTTGTAGTGGGTGATGGGCTCTTTTTAGCTTCCTTTCTTCGCAAACTGAATAATAGTCTGAAATCATAAAAAAAAAACATTGAATTGACCATTATTAAAAATATACCATATCATTTTTTACATTAAAAAAAAGTCGTGAAGTTGTAGAAACTGCTGACTAAGTACATGAACACTAGCATAGTCGCGGTAGTCAACAGACACTACGTTCACATATAAATTTTGCATTTTTTGAAAAGGACTTTAAAATTAATTTTTATTTACAAGGGTTGCTATGTATACACATATGCACCTAAAACATTTTTTGTATGATTGATTGATAGATTTCTAACCAAAATCATACCAAAAATATTTGGTACTTAAAAACTCTAGTACAACTGTTTTATATAACTCGGACAAGGTAACATAAATATTTTGTCCATCTGGTTCATCCATCCATCATTTTGTCTATTATATATCCATCTGGTTGCATTGTGCATAAAGAATACTAATTAAAATTATCTGTGACTTATTTTTTAATAAGTGCGATATGGTGTCCACTAAAGGCTCAACTTAGGGTTCGCGGTAACTTACGTTGATTACATTTCATAGTCGCCCTTAAGAACATCCCTTGTTGGATACGAGAGTCCCTTAAATACCTACACTAGATCATCGGTTCCTTTTATGGGAGATGAGAGTGAGATTGACAATAGAGAGAGATGTAGATTGACAATAATATTAATATTCCACTTGACATGTGATTGCATTATAAGTTTTATAGCAACACAAAGATATAAATAATATACTATGCTGTCATTCTGATTACGGCGTAAATGGCAGAAAAACACGGCCGTTACATATGTGATATAGTAACGACAGAGGTAATGTTAATATCAATAGAACACCATGTCGGAACTAAAGTAGAAAAAGAGAGTTCTTATGAACAGCCGTTGGGAATAGAATTCTTTTCGGTATATCTTTTTTGTGTGTGTGTTTTAATTATCTTATATTGCATAAACTAGCGTTTGGCCACGATCCCACTTGATGTTAAATGGCGTCGTGGTCGAAAGATCACATTTATTAAATAAAACAAAAGGTGTCCTTTTGACAGTGTTTTGTTACAATGAAGGCAGTCTCACTTAATGCTAAGTGGTGATGTGGAAAGATGAATAATTTACTATAGCAATAATACTTTGATACCTACAACGAAGATTTTGTATATATTATTAAAATAACTTTTTAAAGTGAATTAATTGATTCTTCTTTTAAGTGCTACATTTTCTTATCTCAGACATCCTACCCGACATAAAAGTTTTTATCGCTGTGAAATATATAGTGGTCTTATTTGCGGTTATATACTGAGAATTTAATATGATAATAAAAATTTAAGAGAATTTAGAAATGCATCTTTCCCTCTGTAGATAATTATAAACTATTGAATCACTGTTTTCCAGTCAGCTTCAGTTTTTATCCAGATTTAAATAAAATTTTGTCGGATTTTTGATTTAGGGGCTTTCCTTACTATTGCAAGCTTTAAGAGGAACAAATATAGTTGTTTTGTTTTTCCCTAAAGAAAAAATAGGAATGTATAATGTTTTTTTGCACTTCCTCTCGTCTACTCTTGTTGATTTCTAAGGACGGCTGCTTCGCAGTTAAAGTGTGTGATGATCATAACTCGGAAATAATTATTCTTATCTTATGCGCAAAAATTTCGTCTTTTTACTGATTTTTTTACTTGTTTTCTTGGAAGTACAGAATCGGTTGTTATTTATTGCATTGAAAAGTTCAAATCCATGGCATGTTAGCGTAATTAGCAATGATGTTTTCATTTTTTTTAAAAACAATTGCAAGTTCTTTAACGTGTGTTTGTCTAAATTAATGACCGTGTAATCCATTTGATCAGTATTGTAAAGGTTGTAAACTTTCGATTTCAAAGCAGAAATAAATATTTGTTAAAAATGTTTGAAGCGAAAGACAGATTTTTAAATATATTTTTAAAAGTTTAAAAATGAAGGTAACTGGTGACTCCATGTTATGAACACCATTTTGCAATTCGTTATTCATGTATCTAATGCAGGCACTTATTATATTGCAATTACCTCGTACGCAATGAAACTACAGACACATAGATTTTACAGTTATGAAATGGTGATAAATGAGACTGGAAGAGAACTCTTTTCTATACAATTATCAATTATTATAAAATTTATACACATCGTTTTTTAAAGTTAGGTGATTAAGACCTGCTTGCACATTTACAAAAATTAACAATTAGAGCCAAGATATTTTATAAATGGATGTAAACAGATCTATCTTTTTCTCGCCTGGCATTAATTTCCATTTGCTCGGCTCCCAAGGGTCGTATCGTGATATTAAAGGCGCTTAGTAATGATCGGGACGCTAAGTACAAAAATAATCTTTCAAATCCGATTGGTAGTTTTTGATATTAACGTTTTCAAACAAACTCTTCCACTTTATTATATAAAGTATAGATTGATAATAAATAAAAAAAAAACTATATTTTCAGTGTTAGGTACCTACGTCATTAATTAACTTAACTATTGATTCAAAGAAAATAAATATAGAATGCTTCCTATTGTAATAGTGCGTTGGATAGACACTGCTGTGTGTATTAAGAAGATGTCGTTGTAATATGAAGACAAACAAAGTCGGACACAAGGAAAGGGGTGGTAACCGATGGCCAAATTATTTTACGACAGTCTTAAACTAAGTAAGAGAACGCGCAGGTTTGATAGCAATAATAATGATTTTTAATTCGAAATTGAAAACAAGGTTGTGTTCTATTTTAAAGCGATAGGCACCCCTGAAGCTCTTGGAACCTATGTTAACTAGGTGACAAGCCGATAGCTATGATTGCCTACATCAGAGGGATTTAAAGTATTTAAAGATTAGAAGACAAACGATTGTATGAGTATATTATGTTGATGACTCATTAAATAAATTAAAAATAAAGTCCATTAAGGTATAAATTATAACAATTAAGAAAACGACGGTTCAAGGCTTCGATTGTGTTAGAAATCGACAGACATTACTTTGTGTCAACAAAATTAAGGGCAAACTGTTGAACTGACCGCAAGGTCTCTTTTTGCTTTGATTTCGAAATGCTATTACTGCTCGGCGGCGCAACGATAGCCAACGTGAAAGTATGCGCATTCGGTCATGGTATATTAATATTTATTCACTTTTTTATATTAAACTATTTGATCTGTATAACCTATTTTATTAAATGTATGGCTAAATTTTCAGTCGAATTTCAACCCCGGAGTTTTTGACATTATAATACCAACACCAAAACTTTTTTAAACGTGATAAAATCCGGAGAGTTGGTTTTATCCAATAAGTCACAAGAGTATCAGGCGGTATTGGAGGGAATTCATGTCCAAAAAAATTATCAAATTAATTTGTAATGTTATAAATTTATTTAATTTGATATAAATAAATTTAAAATCGATAAAACGGACTTTAAAGTTTCAAATCTCCAGTATTTGTTTTTACAAGACCGAGGGAGTAAAACTATAATGGGTATGTATTAACTTTCATTTCGTACACCTTAGTAGGAATAGCGTAAATTTTAGGTATTAGAGGGACCTAATGGTGCGGCGGCAGGGCATACTCCTACGCGCGTTTTCCTTCTCCCGCAATTGGCTTACTGTTTATTTACGAGAGCTAAGGTCTGTATGTGAGTTTACATCCGTACACTGCAACGAGCGCGCGTTCCTCTCAAATTATGTCGACTTAACTGCGCGAACGGGTGCCCGTAGCTAAACTCCGAGCCGCCATCAAGTGTGCATTACACTACTTAGAAAGAAGGAAAATAAGTAATAAACTGTGAAACTTACAAGAACATTGCTATAGCCGGTACTGCCAACCCTGCACTGATGAGATAAAAGGCGCCTGCAAACGTCGACAACGTGCTGAGATAAACTTTGCTGTACACCGGCGTGTAGATGACGGGCACCAGCGCTTCCGATATGCTTATTAGAGAGCTAGTTTTACCTGGAAAATAAACAGTGTACATGTTCAGAATAAGACTTATATTAATAATAGAAATTCGATCATAATTCAATAAGTTACTTTCAAGGAGAGTTACTTTCTTTCTTTTTTATAGGAGAGTGATCAGTGAATGTTTTATTGACAAATGAAAATATTTAACTCGTTCCACCTAATTACATTAGCAAAAATCGTTTGAAATCGATAATTCCAACCACTTCTTACTCATAACTAGTGTTCTTGAAGTTTTCGCTTCACGTGGAGAAGAATTACATAAGGCTAAATGAGCAAAGGAGATAAACAAATGAGTTGAGTAGTTGGTTAAATGGGCATACGGACAACAGAAGTAATGCAGCTCGTACATAAAAATAAATGTGATATATATTTGTAACTAAATCGTATCTGAATGTTTTATCCACGCTTACTTTAATAATATACTTTATTTAAAATGCGTAGAAACCTTTATATAATTGTAAATAGACCCTGCTAAATTAAGTGATTGGATAAGCTTAGTGAATTTGAATTTTCTAAGGTTACGGATACAATGGAACATTGTTTCTACAGCCATGTAACAAATCATGTAAGGCGAAAACGATGCGACATGTCATGGAATATTTTGAAACAATTTCTGTATAGGTTTAGATCTATCTTTTTGTAATTATTAAGTGAGGATAAATAAATAATTTTAATAATAATAATGTCATCAATGCCGTCTTCGGCTACGGCGAATGCTTCTAAATTAATTTATGAAGCGTTGATGGCACGCTCGAATGTGGCTGACGTAGCCAATTTTGCGGGTGAATAAACCTGAGCACTTGACACATGTGAGGATACCATTCTCATAATTGTAGTTTATGTTAGCTGGTGGTCTGCTCTTAATTTGGTCCCTTTTAGTATCGAGTTCCCGTCAAGTTCATTTTCAAATCTATACACATTTTCCTTTACTGCCTTTTGCCAATCGGACCTGTCTTCAGCCAACGTCACCCAACGAGAGGGGACAATTAGGTATTTCTTCATGTGTCTTTTCTGAATATCCTTGTATCTCAGTAACTGGCCACCGCTTTTAAGCTAACCGTTCAAATAAATAATGTTATGTGAACGATTTAATAATATAATTTTGTATTTGTGTAATTATTATAAGTTTGTGCATGTCGAAGAATGAATAAGGTAAGTAAAATCAAAGAAGAAAATTAATACTTTAACGGTGGCAGAAAGAACAAGGGCGGGCTTGTACAGAGAAGTGACACAGAAGAAGGAGCACATATTCAATCAGAACGTATTTATAGATTTTATTAATGTGAAAGACGTAATCAAAGATTTTGTATTTGCCATTTGTAAATTTGAACGCATGTGGAACGTACAAAAATGTTCAAAACAAAATCGACATATAACTACTCTTTATAACCTGTAAATACATAATATTAACACTGCATATGTGTATTTATTGTACGTATGCGAAGCAATGTGTTTTTTAACATTTAATTTAATGGCGAACATGATAATCTATGACATTTACTTTTTTCTTTTTCGTACCGTAATCTGGATATTAATTATCAACTGCAGCATAGCAATTAGTACATGGAATATGTTTATACCTTGCATGTTTGCATGACAGAAATACCCTTAGCCAATACGCAATATGACGTGGAGATAAAGCATATTGAAATGTCACTGTCACTTAGTGGCCATGTCACAGAATCGTCACTGTTCGTCATATTTATATATTGATTGCGAATTTATAACGGAAAATGCTTCGGAACTGATTGTTTATAGAGATACTTATTTGTTATGTCATTCCTGTGTTTGTTTACATTAGAAAGGTAAAGAAACAAAGTTGGCAAATGAATGGCATATTATTTAACTTCATGGCAAACTTAATGATTCGTTCATAAACATGGAAAGTTTGTAGCATAAATAAATGATAAATCAATATTTGACATTCCAGTACATTTTCTCATGGTGAACATGGCATATGCAGAAATATAAGAAACAATGTAATACTTCTGGTTTTTACAACTTATCTATATGTATCTAGACACTTTTCCCATAAACATGGAGTAGAACTCTTCTAGGTTTTATTATTCATTGCGTAGGATATATTTAGAGTTTAGCACAGACCTCCTCCTTAAGATAGTACGAGGAAGGAAGACAACATGCAAGAACTGAATACAGATTTTAAGTACTAAAAAAATGTTTATCAGAAACATCCAAATCAATAAAGATTCGAAGTAAATACAATTTTAAAAGTCTGTTACTATCAAACATCTACCTTTAATCGTTTACATAAAAGTGATAAAAATAAATGTAAAAAGTGTTGCACACATTTGTATATCAAAACTAACCGACTTCATCCGCATCCACTAGTTTTGTGGCAATCGAGCGTAGCGACGTGGCTCCCGCTGAGCTGAACATGTCCAGCACAGGTCCCAGGAAGTAGACGGTGCGGGTGGGCGCCAGCGCGTACACCACGCTGGCCGCCACTCTGCTGACGCACGCGAACACACCGATAGCGCTGTCCTCGATCTTCCACTTCTTGCTGAACAAGTACAGCGTAACGAAGGAACCTGGCCGAGACAGATATTGAACAATAAAAATACTTGTGATCATAAAATATACAATAAATAACAGTTTATAACAGTGGTTGCATGAATGGGTCGGCTCGACGTATTTCAACGTTCGAGACCGTCCCACAGAAGACAGGCGCGAAGTAGAAGTATTCTGCGATTCGGTCGATGAGCGAGGAGAGGAGAAAAATATATAAATGATTCCCCACATTCATCCCTCAATCAAGTGTATGGGTTAACGGGAAAAAGGAAATATCCTTATTCCTGTCTGTGCCCTCTTCTGTCCATTAAAGGTAGGCAATGTATGTGCAACACATGTGTTTGTTGCGGATGTTTATGTGTAGCGTTCACTTAACATAAAAAATCTCTCCCTTTTCTTTCTTCCTTTTTTCTATTCATTACCTCTTTCACTCTCTTTCTCAAATAACGGAATCGTAACTCAAGTCTTTCGATATCTTCATTCGTACAGTCTTGATTGCCTGGCTTTTGCTGCCAGTAAATCAAGCCACGCTTTCTTCTTCGCATCGTCCACACCGTGTTGGCTTTCCTTGCGTTCTTCCTCTTACTTATTCCACATACTTCGGTGGCAGCTTCCACTATTCCATTCTTTATTTTAGCCCAAAAACTCTCAACGTCCATTTCTTTCGAATTCCTTTCATTTAACTCGCAAAATTTTTCTTCCAAGCAACTTACATATTTTTCTTTCACACAATCATCTTGCAATAGTTCTACTTTTATACGCTCTACCGGGATAGTAAATGCAGATGCTCCGTGGCGCCAACGCTTGAACAAACCCTTGATCCGCCATAAAACTTAATAATGGTCAGTCCCAACGTTGGAACCCCGATAAGCCCTCGTATCTATTACCCCGCTTTTCATTGTTTCATCTACAACTACAAAATCTATTATGCTTCGGTCTCGCCCTCTTTCCCATGTATACATATGAATCTTCTTGTGGCAGAACAAGGTATTTGCCACAACAAGATTCTTTTTGAAACACACCGCGAGAAGACTTTCGCCATTCTCATTGATAAATTCATCACCAAACGCTCCCAATACACTTTCATACCCTGCCCTTTTTACACCTTTCCATTTCAATCTCCTAACATAATTATTCTTTCATTTGTCCTACTATTCTCTTACATTTCTCTTACATTCTCCCAAAACTCTTCTAGGATATTTTTAGGATTATTAGCGGGGTTAGACATGTCTGGGGCATGAGTTCCCACAACAAACAGTCTATATAACCCCACTTCAAGCCGGAGCCAGAGGAGTCTTGGATTAACGCACTTAAAATCTTTCATACAATTACGCATCCTTTCAGAAAGAATAACCACCACACCTTGACTCGCTCACTCGCACTCGTCAACACCTGACCAGTACGAAAAAGCGTGCCATGTGCGGTGATACCCTTTCCCTTTCTCTTCGTCTCACTTACACACAACACGTCTATATTCACTAATTCACACACTTCATCCATTTTCACACTCATTCCTCCACAAACATTTAGGGTCGCCAAACGAGCCTCCGCAATCCACGTGACGGGTGGCGAGCCGCGTCGCCGACCTGTCTCCCGGAGTACATATTACCTTATGAAATACTTAACATAACACAATACATTATTGCCATTAATGAAATACGGCTCCCTTAGACGCATACAAAACTAACGCCCGCGTAGGTAGGCCTTGCAAATATTGGATCGACGGTACAATCAAACTGGTCAATCCATCTATATCGTTAAGTAACATTGAAGGGCGGTTCAAACCGAGGGCACAGCTTGTCAACTCTATGAGAGCGGCTAGGGGCCTTTGAGGCGATCAGTGGGAAAGGTTTACGTTCGACAGTGGGATCTCGGGACAAAAAAAGCAATCGCATTTTATAATGTAACTGTAAGAGAGAGCGGTAAAGTTGATTCATTTTTCACAACAGCAGTCATTCAATCGATCCCGGATATTACAGCTATATGTCATTTTTGGATAAAATATTAAGTTTTAAATAATTTCAATAGTAAAGTAGGTAGATATAATTGTCGTTTCTATTTCAGTATGAAGTCATTACTGACCGCATTATACCTTGAGTTCATTAGCACCCAAATGTTATAAATTGTTGACTGTCGCCGTAAAAGGGTATCCGGAAGTTTGATCAATACCCATGATCGGTTATTGTGAATTAAATATATTGGCCACAACGTAATTACACAGATTAATTCTTTTACTAATAAATAACACATTGTAAAATATATTTTTTAAAAAAGAAAAAAAAATCTATAGTTTGTAAACTCTGCAACTACTGAATCGATACTCATATCTTAAACAGGATGACATGATGATGATGATTCTGTCGATTTAATTGTACTATTGTTAATTTTGAAAAAACCAAGCAAAAACTGAATCACGAATTTAGCACGGAATCAAAATTATAGTGAGTATCTTAGCGATGACTAAACAGTTACAAAACTGTAACACTTGTTGTGATTAAAAACGCGACCTTATTGGTGCTGAACACTGTCAGAAAAAGTGATTGTAAAATTTCGTCGACTTGCTATGCAACAGTAGATGAGTAGTTCCGGCAAGCGTATACTGTGGTTTAAATTTATAAGAATGATGCGTGAGACAAGCCTATTAAAAAATAAAACTACTAAGTGTCCGTATTTTTATGTACCAAGAAATTTAATGTCAAAATAAAATATCTCAACAAAAAAGTATGTAATCAATGTAACGATGGGAAACACGCAGTTCTTTATTCGTAAAATGCTTAATTAAAAATAATAAGATATAACGTAGGAAGAACGTATAGGGTTTAACATTGACATACATGTTAAATGTAATTTTGCATTCGGAAATTGTCTCTTTATTCAAGCAAACATTGCTTCCACGAAAGATAAGAAATTTAGCCTCGCATCCGTTTGGTGACAATGTGCCGGTTTTTAGACATATGATAAATATAAAACTAATGTATTCTTATAATCTCTTCATCTTAATGGCACATTTAAATTTCTTGAAGCTTAATACTTCAAGCTTATATACATCTTTCAAGCTTTTTTATTGATTTTTATTAGTTTCATCCATTTTAATTTCTATTTCTATCAGCGTTTATTTATTTATTCATTTTATTTTATTTTATTTATTTTATCTATTTCTATATCTATACCACGGATGTTCATGGGCGGCGGTGATCACTTAGTTTTAGGCGACCCGTTGCTCGTTTGCCCCCTTATCATATATAAAAAAAAAAACATTGAGTGGATTGAGCAATAACGATTAACATACAGATTTTGTAGACTATTTAGACGGCCTGAGCATATTCGACATGTGTCAATCAAACAACAAATAACCTGTGATTGCCTTTGATTGTTACTTTAAGAATGTAATAAAGCAAGCAAAATGTCAGTCCACAATTTGACAATTATGCGCACACAATTTATAATCTTTCGATAAATTACACGTCAAATTGTAAAGAATGCGTTTACTATACAATTTGCTGACAGTTTATAATATAATTTACTCAAAAACAATACTGAAGTCACACAAGACGTCATAAATATTGTCTACGTTCGCACGCTGTCATAAATATTTAGCGTACAAATAATTAGTTAATGTTGTTATTGTTTATATTTGATGTAGCAACGACTTTACTCCTGTTGCCGTGACAATCTTATCGTTCCTGACAAAGATAACGTCCATTAATAAGTTGATGCTGTATCATAATTTAAATAACGTTAGATACATTTCTGAGTTTATTATTCGATGGGAATTTACAAAGTAAAGATATTAGAATATTTAGTACAATAGAAATACAATAGAATAGAAAAGATACACGAAATTATTTTAATAGAGGAGTTATGGATGAGTTGTCTTCATTTTATTGGGAAAAAGGGGAGTAGGTTATTAAGGTAGGTAATGATGGAAGAAGGAATGAAACAGGAATCGGGCCTGTACCTCACTGAACAGAGGAAACGCAAAGACATACTTCTAGCTCACGTCGGTATTCTGTAAAATTGTTTGAACCGAAAACATTAACTTGAAAGGTACAAGTTAGCACCGGCTGTTAGTTAATTATTTAAGAACCATTATTACATTTATTCTAAAAGTAATGATGAACTTTTAGAACAAAAGCTAATTTTGTTTTTATCCAACCATTGATTTAAAAAGGGACAAGTAAAAATTACTTAATGGAAAATATATATATTTTTATTATGTCCATCATAAATCGTAGTTTTAGACAATACACAAATGGGCCGGCTCGACAGGGAATTCGGCCCATTCTCGCAATATCTTTGCTGACCCTAGTAGCACTACCATCGTTAACTTATGTATTTATTGCAAACTAGATTAAGAATTAATATCGCTAGTACTGTGGGCACATTTTATGAGACGGAACACTTCGATTTATTCATTGTAATGAAATGGTCTGTATTGACAGTTCCATCATAAACGTCTGATAAACTGGCGACATAACAAATAACTTGCTATAAATCTCAATGCCCGTAAGAGATGATAAATATATGAAATGACTGTTATTACAGAAAACTGTCGTACTTTTGTTACCCATTTAGACAATCTAATTTTGTATAAATCTAGAAATATTATACGGGTTTGATGGCCATAATAAAATAATTGAATTTTTCATGAAGTAGGTAATTGTAGTTTTACTTTCCCTACAAAAACGAATCTAAAATTAGTTTTCTTGCTAAATGTTGATCATTATTTATTAAGATCCAAGAGAGATGAAGAAGTAATGTCAAAAATCAAAGCTCAGAAGCAATAATAATAATTTAAAAACCTTTTATTGACCGGGTCCAAGGGGGAGTGCTTAAGCCGAATAGCCCCCCCCTGAATCCACCAATTATTCTTAATAGTTGCGTATGTCAATAGATTACGTCGTTTTGCTTCTAATCTATCTAATATTATAAAAAATACATAAAAATCAACTTACCGATGCTGCCGACAAGAACGGAGTATGTGAGGAA
>JWHW01037635.1:146871-175208 GCA_000931545.1 Papilio glaucus | reverse complement strand
AACCGTAACCGCTCACTTTTCACTGGTTAGTGTTATTGTTTGTGTTAAATTTCCGTCAATTGTCAAACGCGTTGAATATAACCTCTAAACATCATGTACCTGTCATCATGTAACGTCTCATCTGCGTCACGTCTGCTCTGACATCGGTGACATATGTATTTATATTATTAAACTTTCATGAAAATTTCTTTGTATTTAACAGACACCTAACTGACATCAATGAAATGAAGTGACACTAATGACAGCGCTAGAAACGAGTTTTATATTAGTTATGTTTAGTATTGCCATATTTAAAAACGTTACCCGCATCGAATTTAGGGTAAATCACGCCTCATTTGACTTGCAACCCCCTTAACTTTAACAAAGCTAATGAATTCGCTGGTGCAACACATTATGCTATAACCGTTAAAGTCAGCGTTACTGTTAGTGTTAAATTTGACACAAACCTTTACTATGACTTCTTTTATGGTGCAACTCAGCCTAAGAAGTGTATATCAATGACTATATTTTTAACTTAACATTTTTTATTTTACGTCACAAATTACGTCAAATATTATGATTACAAATGCTGAGAGGAAGCGAGTAGGGTGGGTGAAACAGCCGACAGGGCCGCAACCCCCCTCAACATAGAGCAGAGATCACATATGCACATACCCCACTCGCGGTGCGCACCGTAACAATGCCTTTTGTTTCTCAAAAAGGCTTTTAGAGATTTTTAAATCTTCAACCATACTAGCTTTCAAGAATTGACGAGATTTAGTTAGACGACTTAAGAGATTACGGTGCTATTTGTTTCAATGTTTTGAAAATTCATGCTACAAAATTGTTAGACAACCTTTGAAATATCTATATTACTGGGCCTGGACCGCAAACTACTAGGCCTAGATACTTAAAATATACCACAGAGATTTCTGTTATTATGTAGACGAGCACTAAGAAAGGAATTTTCTAAATTTATCACCTTTGTATGGAGAAATATATTAATCGAATGTAAGTTGACCTCAGATCTATATTATGAATCGTATTAAGGGTTTAGGCTGGACATTCATCGGTTAAATTAAATTGCACGGCGGGTGATCGCTTTTTGCGCGGGTGAATTTTAAGCTGAAGTTGTAGCAGTACTTCATTCGAATATTGCATGTGTAAATATGTACAAATGTATGTAGAAAACTAGCAGTAATAATTACATAAAAACACTTTTAAGTTAAACGTTTTTATTTTATGTGCACTGAAAATTGTATTGTCATCTAAATTAAATGTGTGTACGAAATTTCATATCAATCTGACAACGGGAAGGTGCTTAAATTTTAATTTCTAATTTTGACCCAAATAACCGAATAAATTCCGTACAGGTCGAGCTAAATAAAACCGTTTAAAAATCAACGACAATACAAAAAAAGGGAACCGAAGAGCAAGAGCTACGCCATGAATCGCCATAAAGATCGGTTGTGTTCGAGCCAATAACGCTCATACAGCAATTTTGACAAAATTTTCATAATCGCCGATACGTCCTAAATGCAAGCAGTCATAACCAAAACGTTCGTCACGCGTTTTACATCACTAGCTGGCTCGGCAAACTTCGTTCCGCCTTATAATTAATTAACGCCTCCGCAAACACCCTTGCGGTTGGAATTTCGTAAAACCGTTCTTAACTGACCTCTAGTCGGCGAAAGAAATATCCTTCCAAATGTCAAGTCTCTAGGGCCTAGGCCATATGATTCCAGAGATATCGCAATGAGTCAATAGATACCTGGAAATCTTATATATAGTCGGGTCATAAGTTCTGTCACAAACTTTTAATGCAATTAATGATACACTTTTTGTTCATTCTTCAGAAATTATATATGAAATGAAAGGTAATTAAATATAGACTACAATTTATTTACATTATTCAAAACGCGACCAGTCATCGATTGCAGCAAGCACCACATTCATATCTATTTCTGCCGCTGCTTTAACCAGACGCTCGAAGAAACATTTTCCTTCAAATGTTGCAATATCTTGTAGTACAGTAGGTTTAAATCTGGACTAGAAAGAGTGCCAGTTTTCATGACCGATAAAGTAATTCAGTTAATTCCGTGGGCGGTCAACCAGTTTTGTGTGCTTCGTGCCCTATGAGCTGGAGCAGAGTTCTGTTGTAATACCCAATGTCTGTTTTCGAAAATTGTTCGAGAAATAGGTTCCACTATGTTGGTAAGGACGGTGTTTTGGTACACCACGGCACTGGTTTTTACACCTTTTTCATCACAAAAAACACCTCAGTTAAGCCTGAATATGATACTGCAAGTCAAACCATGTGAGAAGCAGGATAATGACCTCGTTGAACCCTCGAAATAAGTGAGCTGGCTCCTTCACTGCTGTGGGCATACACCTTATGATTTTGTTTATTGTAACTTTCTTCGATGGTAAAAAAAATTTCATCCGAAAACAAAATTTCGCGGTATTTTTTTCAAACAACAAGTAACAAAGCGCGGGATCGTTCCTACTTAATTTTTTTTAAACGCTTGTATGTCAAAAAATTAAGGTCTTTTTACGATAGGCTTGTAGTTCCAGGTCTTTATTTAACACTCTTTTTATCGTGGTTCTGCTTATCCCAGATTTTTTGTTTACGAACAGGATTTCGTTGGATTCTCGCCTTCACTGCTTTAATGATCGCTGGTGTCCTAACTGTGCGAGGGCGGCCGGTCCTCTCACGATCTTCGTAGCTTGAATCTTCAGTGTATCGTTTCATAGTGTGATAAAAAAAACCGTAGTGTTGTTTTCAAATTTTGAAGAATATTGAAAATCTCTGTTAGCGCGTAACCACAGCGGTGTAACGCGAAAACTGCGACTCTATCTTCTTTCTTCGACCACTCCATACTTGGTAATGAATGAAAATGTATTTCTTTTTTATATTCGGAAAGCGCAAACGTTCCATTTTTAAAGTTAGTCGAAGAATATTTGGCCAGTATCCGTATATAAATATAATATATAAACTTCGTTCCGCCTCATAATTAATTAATGCCCCCGCAGCCCCCGGGGTGAGGGTGGAATTTCGTAGAAACCGTTCTTAACTGACCTCTACTCAGCGTAGATTAACATACGCAAGGTGCAACTCGGATAATTAGACATTAACTTTTATTTAAAAAAAAAACTTTTAAATAAAAACAAAACCGACTTCAAAAAACTATATTCAAAAACAAGAAATTCCGTTAAAAGTATAAAATAATTGTGCGCAATTAAACATAATAATCAATTCTTAATCATATTTCTTTTTGGAGTCGGTGTCAGCTGTGTTTGGTAGCGATCGGATCAACATACTTAGTGGTGCCCAGGCGAAGCCGGGGCGGGTACTAGTATAGTATAAAGTTCATTTGTAAAATGTTTTCTTAAGGCATCCTCGTATATTGGGTATTTACTTGGCTGACGCTGACACCGACTCCAAAAATAAATATGATTAAGAATTGATTCTTATGTTAAATCCTTGAACTAAGGAACAATTATAATCTACATTAAATTCTCTCGATAACTAAGACATTTAAATGGATAAGGATTCATACCGAACACGAATAATCGCGTAGTAAGTATCGACTGCGTTTTAATTAATGTTTCCTAAGATAAAAATGGTTATTGTGAGACAACTATATAAGATAGATATATCGCGGACTATTATTTACCTTATATAAAGAGCTACAATTATTTCATACATAATTTTAATGTAAATCCTATAGTTTAGCCTAAGTAAGCCAAGAAAGTAAAATTCAACGTTGTCATATTATACATTATTAAGAATAACTCAAAAACTACCGTTCGGATGTTGACTAAAATCTCGACAAGCGACTTAGCTCTCGAACAAAAAAGAATCAACGAAATCGGTTCAGCAGGAGCGGAGTTCTGAGGTAACAAACATAAAAAAAAAGAAAACATACACACGAATTGATAACCTCCTCCTTTTTGAAGTCGGTTAAAAACTAGCGATCATAGTGTCTTGGGGTTTACTATTTTAGCCTAAAAGTACAAAGCAACTACTATCGGAGTAACGTCAACGGCGGAAACCCCAACAGGCTCCTTGGCGGTGAGGTCCCGTGACGTCAATCTTATATCCGACACAGTGTCGTTCTATACGTTGCCGTCATACATCGCCAGTGTGATTGTAATCTTGAGGAATAGTTAACGCATTGAACCCAATGTTGATATATTTGTATTTTATTCCATACATATAATAAAAATGTAACTGATTATAACTGATATTATTAGGGGCCTTCACAAACGCAATAGAACCCAAAACAATGATTATTAGAATTTTGTCCGTTTATCTGTGCGTTTGTTACCGCTAATCTCAAACGGCTTAACCGATTCGGGTGCGGTTTTCACTAATGTATTGTGGTAAGCTACACTTAACATTTAGTGTTTGTTTTATCAAAAAGTTATATCAATTTAACTGTGCTACGGCCATACTGTGTCGACCCCATATACGCGCGAAAATGGCAGTGAGATGATGATGGGTTACGGTAATATCATTTGAAACCGCAGGGCACAGCTAGTACATAATATATCTACACTGATACTAATAATTTGATTGATATGTCTTTTCCCACGGTGTATGTACTTTTTCCTAGTCTTTATTTCCTCTTACATTTAATATGCATGACTCGACCAACGAACAATACCTTCCTTAATGTACGTTTGCGTCTGTATGTTTCACTTTTTAGTTAAAACTACACATCACAGTGCAAATATGATTGTGGGTGGCAGGGTGTAAAGATACGGAGGTTGAAAATGTATTTTTCGATAATAATCTGGAATTCTGGAATAATCTATATCTGATAATTGAATAATTAGAAAAAATACATATTAAGTAGCTGTTAATAGTAAAAATTACAAATTCTGATATAGCAGATATATAGATAGATATATAGCAGTTGGCGTTGTTTTTGGTTGCTAAATATCTAAAAGTGATGTTATCGCGATTTTTCTAACAATTATTATATTTCTAGATGACCGATAGTAGAAACGGAAAAACATTATTATACAAGTGAGGCCAACTTGCGTGAACTTTTGTAGGAATGTTAATACACATTCCTACAAAAGTTCACGCAATTTCATGGCGCTAGCAGTTGTGATGTGATGATTATTCAGTGGAACTTGCAAGTATATAGGATAGCATTGGTGATGTCAGATACTGAAATAAAAAAGGAGGTTTAGTAGTCACAATTTTAGTTGATCCGAGTTAAGTTAGCTTCTCCATTCGTAAGCGCTTCCGCGATCGTTTAGAGAGTAATTTATTTTTTATAGCGATGGTTCATCTGTGCGCGAGATTTTGATATTCGTAATTTTCCCTGCAGTCGACTAACATTGTGATTCTTAATAGTAACTAATTTGTTTTTCTTTGCGATAATAAAGGGCAATATTTTATTATTAAATTTGCAAACATTAACTATGTCTATTCATCTAGTTAACAGTTTAATTAATTTTTTTTTAATAGCACCACAGAGGCCTAAAGCTCATTTAAACAATTACAACAATCGAATCTTTACTGATGTGTCCAAGGTTTATTTCAATACATCTCAGATATTGTATGTCAGTATAATTGAAAAAAAATTAAAGAATATACATAATATCTTTTGTCTTTTATGTATCTAGCTATAACTAAAATATGTAAATAATGTATGTCCATATACCATTAATATCTCCGGTTATTGATATAGCTGCTAGCTGCTAAAAATGTTTAAAACCAAAATTTCAGGCATGGGTTCAAGAAAGAAAACAAAACACATTCATATGACTAATTGCAATCAAATCTGTTAAAATTTATTGGAAAAAATTAGGATATTGTAAATTGTCTTAAAAAAATCACTGGTCATAATAAAAATAAGTGTGATGCCCCCAATGAATATAATTAAAAATTTAATAACATTTCAATGTAATAATTAAAAAAACAAGAAATTCACTACACTGTAACAGATTCTACCATAGTTTTTTTTATTAGTTCACCAAAGTTCTCCGTACCTTCTGCAGTGTCACTCTCTGCTGCGGTCTCTGTTGGAGTTGGTTGAGCATTGACACTGTCTTGAGTGGTGTGATCACAAGTATCTAAGTTCATTAAAGTATTGTGACTGAACCAATTTTCATCATTCTCAACCGGCTGCAGTCTGTTGCTATTCTGATATGTCAATAAAGTTGTATAATGAGACCCATTTTTATTATCCATATTTACACATTCAGAGTTATTTTTATAAGCATCATAATGGTTCTGTGCCATGACATGATATGGTATGGAACTGTGCCCAGACATGCTTGGATTCGATTTGTGCATATAATCGGGCATGTAAAGATGGCCATAATGATTGTACATGGACATTTGAGAGGTGTGAGCAAATTCTTCAAAATTAGATGCAGGAAAACTGGGCAGGTTTTTAAAATGATAACCCTCTGCATGTTGCTCATAAACATAGTTTAGATCACGTGGAAAATTTTGCATGTTTGACATTGTATTGAAAGCCATTGTACTGGTGGTAGAGTAAGGTGGGCCTTTTCCTTGGAGCATGCTGGATGTGTAAGGAGTGTGGTGATGGTCATTACTTTTATCCTCAAAATGTCCAACAGCATTAACATTCATAGAGACATGACCACCTACATTATTTCTGTAAACATATGTAGCATCTTTAATATTTGGGTTGATATCGCAATGTACATTGTTGAAACTTCCAGAATTGACACATGACTCCACTTCTACTCTAGGAGTCAAGTTCACATCACGAACTAAGCCATCTTCATGACTCAGACACCGCTCTCTCTCATAACTTGTGTTAACACAAGTAGAGCTGCTTGCATTGTAAGCTTCAGCCCATTGTTGTTTAGCTACCTCTTGATTTTCCTCATTTTTCTTTTCAAGGCCTACTCTCATTAGTGTATTAATAAAATGAGTTCTTACTCTAATGGGGTTAAATTCAATTCTGCCTGACTGGTTACAGCAGCCTTCTCTTGTGCAACCACAAGGGAAATTTAATCTGTCAACTTGACATTTAATACCTGCCAAACTGCAAGAACAGTTTTCTGGGTTGCATATACCTTTGCAAGCACAACCACAGAACTCTCGAGATGTTCTTATGTCTCTGCATTCATCTTTTTCAAAGCCTTCAATTTTTCTAATTCCTGCAGCACGTAAGAGTGCTCTTCTTTGACGAGTAGGTACAGGTTGCAAGAAATAATAACTGTCAAGGTCCAACTCAGATTCAGAAATGTCACTTGTCTCTTCCTCAGTGTCACTTTCCTCACTTGATGACAGAGTGACCCCTTGCAAGTTGTGGCGCTCATTTTTAATCTGTTGTAAAATTTGTCTGTGTAACCTTCTTTGTTCTAGAGCATGTTCTGATAAAGTAAATTTTTGCATATGTGTGTGTTCCCATTCCATACCCAAAGTGGACCCGCCTTGTGATGGGACACAAGAGAAACCTTGAGCTCTTGGGAAATAGAAAACGGTAACACTGTCAAAGTGTATACTCTGTTTTGTTCTCTTTGCTTTTGGACCTCCATCATTGCTTGTTAGCTCTAATTTGCGCTTGAGATTACTTTTGCAGATTTTTTCATCAGCAATATCATAGTTATAGCCACTTGAGTTATCATTAAAAGTTGAATTTCCAGCATCAGAAACATTCTGTTTTAAATTATTCAATCCACTACTACTAGTACATGGTAGTGTTAAGGTAAAGTTGGGTTGTTCAGAATGATCACTTGCTTCTAGTCCAAGCCCACAGTCACTACCATCTGATCTGTCCTGGCCTTCATCTTCATCATTGGGGCCACTGTCAGGAGGCAAGCTACCAAGGGCTGAGTCCTCACTATCAGCAGAGGCAGTATCAGTTTTAATATCATCTATATCACTTAAAGTATCATTGTCATCTATTTTTACAGCATAATCTAATTTACTATCACTGCTCTCATAAAACTGAGAGTTGCTGTTGATATTGATTTGTTCATCATTAGAACTGAGGTCCTCACTGTTAGCATCACTGTCACTACTCTTCTCATCTCTCACAGCAGGAAAACTTTCATGTCTCCCCCCTTCTTCCATTGTAGCTAGTTCTGTTTTTTTCTTAATGTCTTGATCAGATAGGCCAGGAATGTTGTCCATTGTCCTGAAACATAACACACATAGAATAAATGTAAAAAAACATTGAATGAAAAAATAAAATAAAATAACTCACAATGAATCTGTCATTTCACAGATCTAATATTACACAAAATATATTATTGTATTTATATTATTTGGTTAAAAAAAATGATTGCATTAAAAACCGTTGTGAGAATAGAATGCAACACACCTGCACGCGGCTGACCTGAACCAAGCAGCATTATAAATCAAACAAAATGATAATTCAAAACCGGTACCTGTTTCAAAAGTGTGTGGCCTCGACAAACTTCACCGGCGCATATGTACGCGCCATCGAATTCTCCAATCCATGATGATTATATCAAAACTGCAGCGCTTGCTGACACTCACAGCAAAGGATGCATTATTCGCGTATCCACTGAACAGTCAACAAAAATTCCATATTTTCCCAGTCCGAGATCACGTCACACTCACTAACCGAACATCGCTTTACGGCCGATAGAGATAAGGTCTTTTTTTATCACACTGCAGCCGCTGTATTCTGTTCCCTTTTTATTTATTTTGTCTTATTTTGAAATCGACGATCTTATGACAGTTTTGTACTGTTTAATCAGTCCCCACCTTCCTTGTCACTTGTTACCACATTCCGTTGAAATTATTATTAGAAGTAAAAATAACTGTGTACAGCTTGCACAGAAAAAAAACACTTTTAACAACAGCTACACCGTTCTCGCAGTTCTCTACTCGCGTAACCGTGGACGACTCTCGCGGGCGACGCAGGCAAGTAATATGCGACCTTGTACGATTGTCGTTTCAACGTGAAACATAAAGTACAACGACGAACCTACCGAATTTGGTAGGGTAAAGCTTGCGTTGTTCGACGTGACATTACCTCAGTCTGCCCGCCTCACCTCACCCCGGCCTTGCGATGCGACCCTCGGCGCCTCGCTCAGTTCGCGCAAGCGCGTTCCGTTTTCGACAAATGTTGTTTGTTATACCGTGGTTTAATTAATTTTTCCCTGTAATAAGTATATTTTAATTTTAGAAGATATAAATGATAATTTGTATATAAATTTGAACAATATCTTCGAAACTACTAACTATTTACCTTATGTAAAATAAATATACAAACAAGTAAAAATCTAGTTTATCTATTATTCTAACAGTGGTACAGCAAGCTACAGCAGCCGATCAAGATGGCCCGATCGCTGAAGTACAAAAGCTTCACAGAATAGCGATAAGAAGAAGATATACTTATATTCCTGCGTTTCGTCTGTTAAGAAACGAGCCGTAGGGTACATCACCATCCCATTCTTTTCTTTCATTTTCGTTGCCTTTTCCTCTTCTGTCTAAAAAGACTTTCAATACATCTGTTAGTATTGTTCCTGATTTTGATGGCTATAATTAGGAGCATGGAGCCACTTGCTCATTTGCCTCCATTTAACGGGAAATAAAATTCAGATTTATTCAAGGTAGGTTCTAATAGTTCTGAAGAAGGTAGCAAACGAGCAAACTCACCTGATGCAAAATGGTATGATCACTTGTAACCATATCAATAATCAAATAAGTATAATTTTATATGCAGTTGTCTGCTCGCTCAGTGCTTCATTTTCAAAAGGTACAAAGTGTCTACGACTTGATAAAGCGATGAATTAGATAACTGACGAAAGTACCCCGTTCGGTCGTACCGTGACTTAAAATAATTCGTATATTTATCAGTAAGTTACTACAGTTAGGAACTTACTTCTACTTTTCTTTTTTTAATTATGCTTATAACCAAAAGCCTCCTCCAATCACTTGGTAGTATACCTTCACCATTCTTTTGTTTTTTCATAAGCACCACCTTATACTTCCGTACCTATAATAAAAACACATATGAACATTGCTATCCCACCTATATATTCAATTCTTATATTCGCCTTTTACGATATATATGACAATGGCATTACTCTAAAAATCGGGTTCTCATGAGGGTCGGTGTGTGGCGGTGTAAGCCCGCAGAGGTGTTGAATATTTTCGTAAATTTTTCATTTATATATCGTATGAGCAAACATTAATAGAGCTAAATGTAAAACTCTTCATATACGAATAATTATTATATTACATTATTAGGATCAGGTGTCACTCGCGTGAATTTCAATAAAAGTACTAAATAATTATATGTTACGCTTTCTAATTGCGAAAATTTATTAATGTCGGTTTAATTCAGTATATTGCAAACATACCTATCTTCTTTATAATATTAGTGTAGATATAGAAAAAAGTATGTAGAGTTTCTTGATATATAAACGTTATTGACATAGTTATTACCATTATATTGGGGAAAATATACAATGGCAACACTATGCAAACTAATGAGAAATTCGTTATACAATTCGTTATACGAACACATCAGTAGTTGTTAATATTTTAATCCATAAAAAACACACAAAGCTGTTTATTAGAAAAAATATTTGTTTAATTATTAATTCATCTGTAACGAACCCAATATTGAACTAACTCTCGTGGAAAAACATTGATCTAAAAAACTGTTCTAAACTAATCATAAAATCAAAACTAATGACAATGCCCTTCTATAAGATGGAGACTATTATTTCAATTTTCAAGGTGATTTATTGAATTGAATAGTTTTTGTACACCGTTATTCTTTTTATTAAGTTATTTTGTTCTTAAATGTTAAGTTTGCGTTTTACAGAAAAAAATAAGGTTGGTGCGATTTTTTTTAATAATAAATAAAAAACCACCAGTCCAGTGGACCAGTCTAGTGCTCGAAATGTCACTAACGCCACTACCGCTAAGTACTAATGGGTAGTCAGCTCGTTCAACAATATGCGAACGTTCTTCAAATAAATTGGCACTCGACAGCGCGCCAGTCGACATAATATAGGGCGTGTTGGCGAACTGTACATACCAACCCGCATATATACGATAATCAATAGATATTTTCAGAAGGCTTTCACGGAGGGCGAGAGCGACGTCCCGATAGAGCTTTCTCGCTCACTCATTTAGCTTTTACAGCATAACTAAAAGAAACAGATACTGCTAATATTTTTCTTGTTGTATGTATGCTTCTTTTTTGTTGTTTATCCAAAACTATTTTTAAATACAACCAAACCTATAATGCAAATGAGGTAGAAGTTAACATAATAAAATATTGAACGCAGAAGAAATGCGTACTCAGGCACAATAGGAAGGAGCTAGAATGTGTATATATTCTGCTCCATAAAAAAAAAACCATTTGTGGCGAACCTGCTTGTGAAATTTACGGAGTGTGATTTTTAAGAAAGTACCACACCACGTAGAATACCGGCATGAATTAGAAGAATTTATGCTTCTCTGTTGAATGAGGGTACGTTTACCTCATCCACTGTGCCCTTATTCCTTTAAAAAAGGTGACAACGCATCGGTTACTCACCTAGGTATTGCGAATGTTATCATTAACTTGATGCTATGTACCCATGTATATAGAATCAAGTTGACCAGCTTGTACGTTTGCCGAATTCTATTTTATAAAAATAGGTAATAAGTCTTTTCGAATCATAGTGGCATGGTAATGTTTAGTCTATGTTTTTACTCGTATGTATACCTTGTTTGACGGCAAGATGGAATTTTCTTAAACACAGGTATTTACGTTAAAATTCGTACTTTTTCTCATATTACCTTATGACATTAGCTATCAATATTATACAATTCATTTCACTTCATCTACCAGTTTCCACAAAATTACAACATTACCAATGAAAGTATAAAAAGTGGCCGCCATGTATGTTACTGACGTTTGCTAAAAATTCTATCTTGCTGTGGAACGAGGTATACATGTATACGTAGTATTATTTACAAAATTGATAATTATTTCGATCAAGATTAGTATTGAAAGAATTAAATGAATTTCAAAGAGCTTTTTTGATCGTTTGATATTATGGTTCTCCAGTTTATCTTCAGTTACATACTAGCAGGCGCTTGTGGCTGTGTTCTCCTAAAGTTCAACCACCTAAAGCCATCATACGTAACTCTCCGTCTGTATTTTATTACTAGCTGTTAACCGCGACTTCGTCCGCGTGGAATCTAATAAATAATATTAATAACTTCGCAGATTAAAAGTTTATACTCGTCAGACAGTTCTTAAACTTTCGCGCGGAACCCTAATTATGTTGTTTAAATTAAATTAACCTATTTGAATCCTTATAATATTACCTATCTTCCAGTAAAAGTCCCATCCAAATCGGTTTAGTCGTTTCGGAGATTACCCGAAATAACCGGACGGACGGACCTACGGACCAACAGACCGACGAACAGACAAAACATTTTTTTTTATTTTTCTTTTTGTTATAGGTACCGTAAATATTATTTTGATATTACATACAGACATTTCGATTTTATTAATCTGCATAGATATAACTAAAAAAGATCTTGGTAATGCGTTGTTTGTTATCTAGCAATGGTAAGCATGGCTTTTACGACAGCATTTTAACTGGCGTTCTTAGCGCCGCTCCGCTAAACACTTTCTCACTGTCGCAACTTATACTACTAAACTCTAAATTAGTAAGTGTTCAAAAACAGTATTATATTACGTTATTTTAAAAAAATAAATAAACACATTCTAGCTCCTCACTACTGTACCGATAGCCCCATTCTTTATATTTCCGCATTCAGTTGTTGTTCAAAATCTTTATCATGTCTACCATATCTACTAAACATACACCCCAAATACACAAACTCTTCCACCTGTTCCACTTCTTTACCGTTAACATTTATTTCAATTACAGTCTTACGGTGTTCTCTTTCAATCACCATTACTTTCGTTTTGCCTCCGTTCATCTTCATACCCTTACCATCCAAGGAAAGGTGATGAATGAATGTTCTACTTTATTTTAATAAACCTTAAAAATTAGTACGAATAATTATTTTATGTTTTGTCTTCTTTCTGTGGTTGTACTACACTGTTCGCTGTATACGGTGTAGTATGTATATTGTATGCTACGGAGGTTCTGTAGGTATGTTGTGAGTCTGTCGGTCGTATTGTGCCGTAACTAGGTACAGGGTGTTTAGGTACTTCTATATATAGTACTAAGTTTTCATACAGGTCGTTCTCATGGTAACATTGTTTGTAAAACAAAGACTTGCTTTGTGCTATTACGATAAGTAAAACGAGAATTATAATATGCATAATATATGTAGGTACGTCTGTCTACGGTCGCTCGGTGGTTATGTAGGCATTAGATGGGGGATGGGGTGTAGCCGGGCCCGGGGTGGTAGACGGGGGAAGATTAAATTTCGTGCTACACAGCTACGGTGCCTCAAGTTCGCTCATGTTCATCACTGTGGGGTTGCAATTGCTTCCCGGTAAATTTCTCTCTAAAATACACGTTGTGTTCGAGTAAATACATGATACATTTATAATCTATTAAAGATACTAGTTATAACTATTATATATTATTACACATATAAGTATTTAAGCACATGTTATGTATCTGTGTTTATTTTACAATTTTTAATAGGATCACGGGAGGATGCAAATGAGCAGCGTTTCGCCTGAAAATAAGTTATCGCTACCGCACTTTAACAGATGATTATCCAGCGTTGCTGGATTTTTAGACTGCATTAAAAGTAGTTATTCCCAAGGAGGGTTGGCGTCAGGCAGGCGGCCGGCCGTAGCCAAAACCTAAACAGTATGGACTACAATCATACTGTGCCGACCTCACAAGAGTGGGAAGGGGGCAAGGAGATGATGATGATTAAAAGTAGTTATTAATTTGAATATTACTTTAAATGGAAACTAGCTCTACCAGTAATGATTAGACTCTACCGAATAAGTTTGTTATGATAATATTACATTATATATGTCACCGATAACATGTTAACATCTCAACAATCTCAATAGCTTTTATATTTCACTAGACAATATAGAAAATATCATAAACTTGCGGAAAATTTTGACTGAGCAAAATCTCTATAACTCGAACTTCGTTAAGCCTTAATCCTGAGCAAGTTGAAAAAAATATCATTCCCTTCCGTTGAACCGCTAAATACGCGATATCTCGAATTAAACTTTTTAACTCTAACGAAATGTTATGGTATTATAATACCGAGGTATTGATAACACATGTTTATACTCTATAACTCGAATTTCAAAAGGAGACTCCGTAAGTCCTAGTTAGTAAAATACAATGACGTCTTACTTGGAATTCCCCAATATCATAGCAATAAAATCGTAAAGGAATGTTCGACACTTCTAATCTATTGTTTTTTACACGTGCATTGAATGACTACATTCATTAAAATTTCTAAGTAACACAGCTTTGCTCCTTGTCGATCAGTACCAGCTACCAGTCAGCCTGTGGTCAGTATTTATTTGGCTCTTGACAAACAACAACTTGAGTACTAAAAAGGAACTAAAACCTACTGGAAAAAATCGACGTTATCAATATGGTAAAAAGTGGCACGAAAAAAAAAGACGTGGCATCAATACGGATTACCAGCAGGCACTTTGTCTACAATAAATAAGAATGAATCTGAAATATTGCAAAGATACCTAAGATAAAGAATCGAGTAGCAATATAAGTGTACCTGGACCTATCTTACGCGAAATAGCAGAGGAATTTTGAATTATTTTCGTGCCAGCAATGGTTGGTTGGTGAATTTTAATAAACGTCGTAAACTCGTGTGAAAGTTTGCGGCGAAAGTGCAAGTGTCAATATCGAGATATGTGATGAATGGAAAATAGAGTTGCTGAGTTTATTGTTGGATTATGAACCAAAAAATGTGCTTAATACCGACGAGACCGGCCTCTTTTTCAAGTGTTTACCTGATAAAACACTAATTTTTAAAATAAAAAATATCATGGCGGTGAGCACAGTAAAGAGGGATTAACAACGATTTACAAATATCAACAAACATGACTGGTTCTGAGAAACTTAAACCATTAAGCATAGGAGAGGCTAAAAAACCTAGTTGTTTTTCTATGATACCAATAGACTATGAAGCTAATAAGAAAGACTGGATGACGGCCGAAATATTCACAGCATGGCTCATTAAATTCGACAAGAAAATTATTAAGGAGAAACGAAAAATATTGCTTTACATTGACAACTGTACAGCTCACAACATAATACCGACATTGAAAGCAGTGAAAAGTAATTTTTTTCCATCCAATGCAATATCTAAGCTTAACACTTCAAATCCTCTTACAGAAAGGAAGTTGTTATGAAACTTGTATTAACGAGCTTCTTAAGAACCTCTCAAGCAGGACATGAGCTTAGAATCTGATCGGAATAAACTTCAGAACATAAAAGTTCAATTTGAAGATTATGTGACTTGCAATGAAGGGCTAGCTACAACTGGGACACTAAACCATTGAAAATTAATCAGAAAATAGACGACGATAATATTAATGAAAATGACGTTATTCACACTGATGGAGGAAATTTTGAACCATTAATATAAAATAAAGAAGCTAGAGCAGCAATCAACATACTATGAACTTACGTAAAAAGATGTGATGGCGTCGAGGGTCACATGTGTTTGAACTGGAAAAAATAATAAATAAAAAATCTGCAAATCGCTTACATCAAAACAAGATAACAGATTTTTTTTAGTTATTTGTACAGTTTCTTTCATTACTTTGCAACTTTTTTTATAAGAGAAGGGGCAAACGAGCGGCGACTTGTTTTTATAATTTTAATAAGTAAATTTCATAAAACTTTAAGTCGAATTGTTATTTAAATTTGATTCTACAAGTCAAAAAATCTACGGAGAGTAGATATACGGCCTTTCTAAGTCGAAATTATAGCAGTTTGTATCTCGAAATTCTTGTTAAATCGAAGACTTGTTAATTCGATTTTTTTTGCATTTCCCTTGACATTCAAATTATCGAGATTCCACTGTATTTGTTTGTGTGATTAATTTAATGATTTAAATTGGCCCGGAATCTTACCCGGAAGTGGAATTTTGTTCTCTCTCTCTCCGGAAACGAAATGAGAAACAAATAGTCGACATTACGATTTCAAACGATTGCTGCTAGTGCAAACCAACGATGAGTTGAGGTGAAACAAGTTAAATATGTTCCTTTGACAGATTCCCAAATCAAATGTTGGTGAGGACTTATTATTTACTAGTAGAATCGAATGCGGGTGGTTAAAACCACTATAACTTTGATTTTATATCGCTCGATTTCAAAAATAAAAAAATAGCATTTCTAATATGAATTCACAGTTTTTTCTAGTTTTCGAGTAAAAAACGTCGATCATTTATTCTCAAAAATCGATCCCCTTGTTTGAAAAGCTATTATATGTGCTATAGTCACAGAGGAATGGAAGAAATATTTGTTATATTCTGATGGATTAAAATTGACTTTGCTTAATTTCATACATTATTAAAATATGTGTTACATAATGCGTATAATAAAATTATACTATAAAACTTGATATTTTTATCTTTTGCAATGTTTGTGACGCGATCGTTAACATGGGTGTGGTTCGGCTAACATTTGGTACAGCGCCATCTGATGTATTATCGTGATACTACGACAACAAAATAGCAGTTTAGGGATTGAGTTAACCGTTGGTTTACACTGCCGAAAACATTCACACAAAACATATTGTCGTCTCAGTTTTTTCAGAGAGAAAGATAGAGAGAAACCTAGTATCGCGACAAGTTTGTACGTTAGTTAGGAAACCCACGGGGAGAATAGTCCGCCCCCCGTCCGTTATTTACTAATGTTCCATTGCGCTCTAAAATTTTATTTCTAAGTCCAATCAATGCTCTAGGTTGCCGAGGAGAGTGGTGTGATAACTGGTACCTAGGATTTAGCGAATTATTTTTTAGCTCTTAGTACTACTTTAACTGCTTCATTATTATATTTCTTTTCAATAAAACCGTTTAATTTAAAAAGAAACCTATATTTTATTTCAACTTTGTATTCGTTATTTCTTTATTGTAATTCTCTATTTTACCAGTCAACGCTTTCGTTTGATATTTAGGAGGTCGTGAAAAAATATGGAATGGGCCATTTTGTTGGCGGCCGTATTGGATTTGGATTTTTTCATAGTGTACAAGTACTGTATTCTACTAGTCAAGCGCTATCATCTGATACCCATATTGAGGGGGAAAAATATATCATCTGCCATTTTGTGGCGTTGATCATCTTGTATTTAAGTGATTTCAATATATTAAATTGTATTGTCGTCATAGCAAAAGGTGTGTACCAAACAGATCAATCTGCTATCTGGAAGAGAGTAAAGTTTCAATCACTAAATTTGACCCAGACAATAAATATCTACGAAATAACAAACAGGGCAACATCAATAACTTCCTTTAATAAAAAAGAAGAAAGTTTTTTTTTTCACGGAAGAAAGAGATGGCAATATTCGCTTCAGTAAGCATATTTTCTCACAATAACCATTTTTTTCTTAAGAAACATTAATTAAAACGCATACACCACTTACTATTATTGGTGTTCGGTATGAATCCTTATCCATTAAAATGTGTTAATTATCAAGGGAATTAAATGTAGATAATAATTGCCCTTTGAACTGTACCATTCTGTCCAATAGTTTAGAAGATATCAAGAAAACAACAAAACCGACTTCAAAAAAATGCACTAAAGTTGTGAAGTCGGTTTTGTTTTTGTTTAAAATTTTGTTTTTTTAAATGGTTTTCTTGTTCCCCGGTTTTGACTGCCTATTTATCTTTTACCTTCGTTTTAAGTGCCTAAAATATTTAGTATACAGGTTTTATACTAAGTGATGGTATAAGGAATAAGGATTAAGAAGTAAAAGAAACACAACTAAATACATTTCCATAATTATATTTATTTTAAAGTCCACAATAATGGTTATTTATTTTAAAAATTACCCTACAAATAATCACAATTTACTTTGGCTTAATGAATCTTTTACTAAAGTATACGTAATAGATCTACATATTCTGTACCTATTATAAGATCAGAGTCTAACCGGAGCTTGAGAATTGCAGTTTCTTTTATTTTATTAATATAAATAAATAATATACTAATTATTACAATCTATAATTTAAAGTTAATTCTGATTTTACGTAGACATTTTTGTAGCCCGTTGTCCTAGGTCAGCGACGGCACGCGAGTCGACGCGGCGAGACGTCAAGCGATCAATACTCAACGCGCGACTTGTGGCGGCAACTACTTGACATTTTCGCGTCGCGTCGCATCGCATTATCGCACCTAGAACACTGGGTACGAGTACAAAATAATAGTAATATTTGAAATCTTTATGAACGTATAAAATAAATGTAAAATTTTATATTTTTATACGAGAAATTAGGTCTTTGATAAAATTCTAAAGTTGAAATTATTTGATACGATTAAACAACACGTGTTCAACGGCTTAGGTTTTATGAAAAGGGAATTATTTCACGAGTGTTAAAGTTTAATTATTAGATAACCAAAGACTTAATATATAAAGAGCAGAATAATTTATATCAAAGCATGTCATTTTTTAGTTTTACTTCACATCTACTGAAAAAAAACGTATATATTTTTTTAATGTACGTTACAATAGAAACATAACTTATAGCTTTTAGTCACTTGTAAATTTATCCATGAAAGATAAATCAAAGATGAATTCAATTTTATTATAAAATGTTGTAGTTTAAGTTATTATTTATCTATTTTAAGTTTTGTTTAAAAATTTATACAAATTATAAATTAAGACCCATTCCAAAAAAAAATTGATGTAAAATTTAGGTAAAATCATTCCCATTGTCGTCTGTTTTACCAACAGTATAGCTCTTCCGTGGAGCGTGGACCCTCTGACGGGCAACACTGATTTAAAGGAAATGGGCTTTCGCATTTACCGTTTACCGCATTTTTCGATGGATGTGTTTTATTATAGATTTAAAATATCCTACAAATATTTCATAAGCTTATGCTCGAATATAGTTAGCCTTAAATTACTTAACTTATACTTCTTTTGGCGCGTTTGGGAAAAATGTTGGAGTGTATTTTTGATGCGCGACACCAACTTTCTGGCGTTGCCATGGTAACCAATTATAGTTTTATTTTTACATCTACCTTAGATTTAGATACCTCCAGATACCGCGTTCCATAAAAATTCAACATTCAAAAGTGAAGCTCGATTTTTGCCGCGAATGTTTGCCACGGTATACATATAAAAATGTTAATCAAAATTAAATGAATTTAGAAAACATAGTTTAACGACACTTTTTTAATTCATTGACTTTTATATTTCGTTGTATTCTTAGGTTTAATAAAATTTAGTCGTGTGTAAAATATTCAGGATACATCATAAAATTTATTACTTACTTATGAAATGTGATCTTTCTTAGAGGTACAGTTTTTACACGATTTCATAGCACATACCGACCACATATTTAAATTGCAAGCACGGAGATTTTGTATTCGTGAGGCGTGAATAATTACTGATCTAGATTTTACGAAGTCGCCAACTAGCGACTTAAGGTGGCTTCACTTTTGGGTCCCGGATGCACCATCTGGAGGTACGTAACATCTTTGATTAAACAGTTATATTATATTATGTATTTAATATATTTTTTCACAAATAAATTTTTAATTTTTATACGCTATAGAAGCATGACTTCTTACGTACGTACACACACTCGACTTTTTTTTCTTACCGTTAAAATATGAGCAATTGTAAACTACATATTATATTATTATTTAATGTTTAATTCTAGTAAATACGGACTCGAATGACTAAAAAGATTATAATTAAATGTTTATTAGTATTTTACTTAAATTTTAAAGCATATTTACAGGCACTACTTGATTTGGCACATGGACTCCTATTTTTATCTCATTGAGATAATATTTACAAGAATAATACATAATACCAACATAGTATATATGTACATACGTAATATATTATATCCGCGCAAAATATATCATTTAAGACAACTATTTACGAATTATCGGCTCTATACCTTTACCAAAGAGAGTATGATCGTCTGCGAGCATTATTTTTTCTTTTTATTGATTGACAAGTGCACATCGATCCTTATGTTTTTCAAGATATTAGATCGTCTAGTACATCAAGCCTAGTGAAATTTGGAAGTGATTGCTCGCCTATATTAAAATTGTAGATAACTTTTCAAATAAATTCGTTTGGTATTTACGTGTGGTTGAAACATTTCTCTGCATTTTAAATATTTTTTTCTTTAATATAGCAAATATATAACATATTATGTATTATGCAGTAACCTCTGAAATAATTAATTTGGATTATTTTACACAAGGTTGTTTCTATTTTTTTTGCTCTATCCTAGAGCAGGCTTATTATGTTATAAAGTATAAAGCTAGCGATTCTTGTATATGTTACCGAAAGATTGTGAACTTCGTCAGTTTACAATCGGACTAGCAGAATAATTGAACGAATCATTTACCATTTGAGGTATCATGTCAAACAAAACAAACCTATTTTTTCTTTCATTTACATCTATATTGTCACTAACCTAACATGTTATAATTATCTTACATTCTAACTTAAATAATGCGAAAATTCGAATTGAACAACACAGCGAAGCTATCATAACTCAGAGCGGTATTCTGTACTATATCCCAAGAGCCAACGGCGATCTGGCCATTGTCATTTTATAAAACCTGAAAATGACTCTATATCTATGACCCTAATACAGATAAAAATGATCTCCGAGTATGAAGTTTGGATCAAAGTAGGTTACACGGAAAATTCACGTTTTATATAATGACAAAGGTCAATTGCCGGGTTTTGCTCTAATAGTGATTAAAATAATGCCGTCTTTTTACGATTTTTTTTTTAAAGAAATTTTCAAAGTTATTAAAATCATTTTATACTTTTTAGTTCGGCCAGTTGAAAAAGGGTGTTTGTTAGTTTTTTTAACTATAATTATATTTAGGTACCTAAAATAAAATTGTTTGGATAGTCAAATTACTTATGCTAATCAAAATATAATTTAGTCTTGTGGCGCTCTATATAATTTTATATTCGATCGAATAAAAAAGAAAACTTAACATATAAACTACAGCGGTTATCATACAACGCCATCTATTACGACATAATATAATTTAGAAGTTTATCACTAAAAATAAGTTTACTTTTTCATAATGTTTTCAGTAGAACGATTATCTTATCCACCTAAGTTTCAAATGTCGTAGTAGTACTATTTAGGTCTCTAAGCAATAATAATCTTTCTTTATCGCACATATCATATAACATACTGTAGTATAATTTTTAAGTTTAAATTAACTATACCTTACTTTCAATATATACACTTTCTTCAATTTGAGACTTGGACAGCTACTATTAAGTAATTTAAACATAATTTTAAATATGTAAAATATTATTATAATATATAACCTTAAAAATATCTTAAGCTTATTTAATCTACTCCTTACATGTGTGTGGCAAACGGTTAAAAATTAGTATAACATAGTTTACGTACAAATGTAGAATAAACGAGAAAGCAAATTAGGTACTGGATATACAAATGAGAGATTTTTTCTCGTTATCGAACGTTATCTTTTTTTGCGGCTGGCAGGAATAGCTATTGGTTACAATGTTAATTCTAGAGCTTGAAATGCAAATCATCAGAGCAGTCGAGTTTACCGAAAAATAAAATAATTTCTGTTAAATATTAAAAAAAATATATAAATTTCAGGAACATAGATATCTACACCATATCGGAGTTATATTATTTCAACAATATTTAATCTCTAGAGTTTTATGGTATATAATATATTATTATCTTAGTCTAATAAGTACACGCAATGTTCTCAATTTTTATGTACACAAGTAAAACTATGTATATAAAATGTATTAACCTAACCGTTCATTTTTAATAAACTACCTTATTTAATAATTTACCTACCTATTTTTACCTTGCACCTATGTATATTCCGCATGAAAAAGGTTTATACGAGGATATATTCAGCGGAGCAACGTTGATCTCTCTATGTTTGTGCTTAAATAATTAAAATTTAACTTAGAAAAATTTGTTGTTTTTGAATTTAGAAAAAAATAATATACGAATCTTGTTTCTACACTTTTACAATTAGTAAAAGCAATTAGTTTATTCGTTACTTAAAACTTATTTTGGAATATTCAAAAGAAAAGAGACAAGAAATGGCGATTTATGTATGTTCGATATCATACTCATAAAGGAATAAGAATGCATTATTTAAATTGTGTTGCATTTTTTTTGTGCAATGGCAACTCTACTATTTTATTTATTTAGATTACTCAGATTTAATAAGATGCAGCGCTACATAAAAGAAAAATACGTTATCATTGTGAGAACGCTGAATTCGCTCACAAACTTGGCGAAAGTTTGGTGCGACTGCGTTTGAAACGACACTTGCTGTGAGTGACAGTGTTACCGAAAATCCGAAAAAATCAAAACGGCATAGTCACACACCTTTACTCGGGAGCTCAAAGCAGACTGCAAAACGCCGACAATTAGTTCAATCAGTAAAGGATCAAAATTAGGTGAATACCAATTTTTCGAAAAAAAAAGAACATCTTCATCAGAAGAACAGGGCCGCGGAGGCCATTTTGTGGACATCTTATTCGCAAAAAAATATTTTTTTGGAAAAGATCGGTTAAAATCAGATACAAGTGAAAATATTCTCATATGACAAGTTAAATATTTTAATTTGACAGATGTCAAGTCGTAGTTTAGGATTTATTTTTTATTGTTAGAATCGAACGCGAGTGGTTAAACCACTCTTTTTTAAATGTATATATGGTTGGATCTAAAAAAAGAAGCTGTTATTGCCAGTTTTCCAGTTTTTACTTTATAACACAAATAAAATTCACAAGCCGCTCGGAAAAAAACCGTGTTTTATTTTTAAATGTAAAACTGCACTGTTAAAACTGCACAACACTGTACTGTGTAAACTGCACAATTATTGACTGGACACTTTTGAGACACATATTTGATTTAACCATTTGACACCATAACCATAAACGTCAATATTCGAAACCTCTTTGACAAGCTTCATGGTATCGAATTTAATTTTCAAATTCCTACAGGTTAAAGCACTCACATTGGCTTTCGCACATCCCGTCGGACAATGGAAATGAAAAAAAATATCCGAGTCAGGAAATGTCGACATTTAAAACTATCCGATAAATATTTATCGTACTTCATCTTTCGAATGACCATTTCTTAAAAAAGTGTAAATACATAATAGATTACACATAATCTAACCTTATTATATAGTTAGTTATTCTTATATAGTTAAAAAAAGGTTTAGGGTTCTACTTTGACAGTCAGATCTCAAGATGGCGGTTCGGGCGGGGCGGGCAGGCCGCCGGGGTTCTGCAACAGCTTGGCCGCCGCGGGGAAGCCGGTCAGGTCGAACCCGGGCGGCGGCACGATGCCAGCCGCCGATGCTGTGCTCTGTAGGTACGCTACTAACCTGTAAAATAATACCAATGGTATTAGTATCTGTATGTATCTTAAAGCATTGCTTTTTAAAGGAACAATGGTTGACTCTTTTCTACCTTATAAAGGAAAAGATTTGTTTATAATTTGTAAGACCAGTCTTACCGGGTGTTAAGAGGTGTTGCGGTCAAAAGATGGTAAGCAATATTTTCTTGAAGGTACCCACGTCATAATCGGTAGGAAAAAATAACAAGGAGAATGGATACGTACGTCTAAACGCCCGTGGGCAGAATGGACTTTAGAAACTTTGTGTCACGTGCATTCCGTATGATCAAAAATGTGCATTTAGGGCAATTGTATATCTCTATTAACTTTTTAAATCTTTATTCATTTTGCACAGATTTGTCGTCTTGCGGTAACTGGGTAATTATAATAGTGTTAAACGAGTCGTACATAATAACTTATTTACCTTCGTAACTCGTCGAGCGCACTGGCCTGCATTAGGATATAGTTCTTAGCAAGAAGGAGCGTTGCTATTTTGGACAGTTTGCGTACGGACGGTGAGTGAGCGTAGGGGATGACACTACGAAGTTCGTCTAACGCGTCATTCTGAAAGCGTGTTAGAAAAACATCGAATCAATTAGTTCTAGGTTCCTTTTAGTACATATGATAATATTATTAAAGGATAAAAAGATTTCCTTATCATTTGATCCAACTGGGATAGACAGAGAAAGTAAGAGCAATCCTCTGTTCTGTTTTAGGTTTCAAACGTAACAAAGAGTAAGCCCGCTATTCATTAACATCTGTAATACAAAGAACAATTACGGATGCGCTACCAGTCTTCATGTAGCAAAATTATGAAAAAATATATAGTGGAGGGGAGTAGATAAGACAAGCGATTTGAAGAGATGATGAAACGATTATCAAATGCGGAAGACGAACAAACCGGTACATCCTGTATCCGGCGTATTCGTACGATTGCTGCCACTGTTATGATCTACCACTAACACTCAAAAGACTGGTCGTAATCTATACTAATATTATAAAGATAAAAGATTTCATTGTTTTTTTTGTTCCGCATAAACATGAAAAATAACGGTACCAATTTTATATTTTTTTTTCAATAATACAAAGTTCTACTATGAGCGTGTATTGTGTATTTATCGGAACGAAGTTGGGGCAGGTTTCTAGTAAATACTAGCTGGTTGTATGTTTTACCATCATGTGTGCATCAACATCATTACGTAATTTAATGATAAATTAGGTATATTACCAGATCATGCATTCGTCTCCGCTCTCTAGCGTTTATGTTGAGCCTCACTGTCTTCCCTTGACGCATCTTTTGTTTCCCTTTTCCATCTCCCATTGGTCTAAAATCATAGAAGGCATTTTGGTAATAATACACTAAGAGCACAAAGTCGTTGTGTTTTAACAAGACATGCAAGTCTTTGGTTCTGACCTGGACTTCCAGACCAGCATATTTTATTTACAAAAAGCGAAAGTGTTTGATGGCAGTCGCGCAATTGATATATCCCTAATTTAGACAGTACCTCTATTCCTGCAATGGTTACATCTGCCTCAGATTTTTTTCATTCTTATATCGGTGGCTAATACTGTATTTTTTTTTAGTTATGTATTTTATGGTGAATTAGAATGTCCATTATTGTTTGAAAAGACTTTTAAAAATGTTATTATATTAATATGTGTATAAAAATGAGTTCTATAAAAATGATTGGCAAATATGAAGGAAATGATATTAGATTAATATACATACAATACGTAATAATTTTATTGTTCAATTATTACGTATTGAACAATAGATCTTTGCTCTGTACTATACATGTCATCTAAATTCTTAATTTGATTTAGAATATTGTATTACATTTGGTGCAATGAATATCGTTAGAATGTAGGGTAGGTTCACAATAGTACCCTCGCAGTTACCGACAAGGGAGCGCAGTCGTGAGGCGGAACAAGTGCTATAACTCCCCGCGGACTGCCGACCGACGGCCTTTGTTCGTCCGACGCTAACGACTGAGAGGGCTGATTTAAGACCATACAATGGAATAGACACGGAAATATTTAAATATTAGTTTATTATAAAAAGTACAGATTGTTTTTTGGGTGATCTCTGAATTGCTGAACCGATTTAAACAATACTGACAATAGAAGAAAGCAACAATATACCGAAGTATGATAGGCTATATTTTAGATGACCGTGCAAAATTGAAACTATACAGGACGACGCTGAATTATAAAATTTCTCTATATTATTATTTATTTTGGTATGTATAAAAGGTCTGTCGTAGTATTATATTCTTGGTTAACGTGGACATTTCATATAGACCATGAAATATAAAAAAATAATATTATCAGTTACATAAGCGATATTCTTTGTATATAAATTCAAGTCCTGTCTACTCACGTGTAAGTCTATGGTTGGTACAGTGATCAATGGAAATCATGGACACTGCAAGTAAAGTACGCATGAATATGGGGAGCACAGCTTTTTGGCGCATTATGCACAGATGTTGTATTTGATGTGCTTTGGCTTTTATGTAAATCTGGCGACATCACAACTGTCCATAAATAGTATAAAAATATTTGAAATAATTAACTTGAAATAATAAAGGTTGTTCTGTTCACAGAAAATATAGGATGTAGGAAAACACAATAAATATATTTGTGTACAACTGAATACTATATCTATACATTGTTAGTTTTAATTGTTTATTGAAAAAACCAATACGTAACTCGAAACAATAAAAGTAAAATAATGTTTACAATTAGACGATAAATTAATACCACTTCCAGAGTATGTAAAGTTATCAGATATAGTCTTATTTAAGGCACATACAGATAAATGACAAATTGATTAATATTAAGAATCTCAAACTTTAAATGTCAATTTGCGCCACTATCGATGTGTATAATTGATTTTTATTAGTATTATGTAAAGACTCACCACAAGCTAAATGTAATATATTAAAGTTATATATTTTTGTGTATTGCATTTATATGTTTTGGTATTGGTACTAACCTCTGAGCATAGCTGGTCCCCGGTTCAGGCTGGTTCTCATCTGTGGGATAGCAGTGTTGGGGAGGCGGAGGCTGGCCGCCTTGCATGTAGAATCCGCCGAGCCCCACGGCGCCCAGCGGCGTCCTTCGCCCAGGCACCGATTGTGGTGGTGAGTGGGACTCCCCCAGAGGCACGCCATCCCAGGTCCTCCGCCCCTCCATGGTTTAAACTTTAAAACTTAACACATTACAATGAAAATATGGGACGTTTTTCAGTAGTAGCGTTGACAGCGACAGTTCAGCGTGGAGTGAAGTTGGAGCGGTCCACAGATCGATTGGGACACGCAGCTGGGGCGCGCACCCCTCTCATCTCGAGCGTTGTTACGAGATGGGTTCGTGATTTGTTTCGCAGAGCGCGCGTGTGCCGCACTGTCGATAACACATTAAATACCTCACCCGAATAACATAAATCAATATCATTTTATTCAATGATCATATCTATGTATTATTGTTACTTTGGAGCTACGACTAATAAGAGAGTTGACATGTTTATATAAAAATTTTATTTCCTACTTGACGAGACAAAATCGGGATAAATAATATTTATGGGTATAAACTATACTATATAAGTTATAATCACTAATGAATGATGCATGCTACGATGATGATTATAATACAAAATGTGGCAGATCTGTCCCTATTGCTCGGACGCTTTTCTTTCTTACCGAGTCTTTATCTTACGTCACGTGTTTACATGTACGCTTAAGTGACAATCTTTGTTATTATTTTAATTACGCTATCCTTTTTACACCATTTGACATGTGTGAATGTTGCTGTCACTTTGTTTGGAATTTACGATTTTTGTTACTTCGGCTTGTTGAAATCGTCAGATTATCTTATCACGTTATTCTTGAACTACTATTTCCTTTAAAATAAAAAATAAAATTAACCGCGTTCTAGGATGTCAACAGGATGTCCAGGAGATGACGGTTTTGTATAACAAACTTGTGATCCCCGCAGTCCTTTACATCGCGCTCAAATCGTCCGATTATTGAAACGCACACTTATTAATATGTAAACAGCCCCCTCCACCCTATCTTAGCACGCTCGAATATGTCCGAAGATCGATTGTTTTTTACAAATTTAATGGGCTACCCTAAGCACGCTGCTCTACATGGATGACTGATTTGTGGTTTAGGGTAGTTAACCCAAGGTACCTCCGATAAGAAAATCTGACGCGCTCGAGGATGTACAGTAATCCGCGCTTGGACTCCTTTGAATATCATTGTCTTTAATCATCTATGTAAAAATATATATAATCTATGTTTGTATGTTTATTTGTCCTCTATGCGTTCCTATACAATTGATCCGAAGAAAGGTTCGTAGCTCAAAAAATTTATATAAATAAAATAAAGTGTTTTTTGATTTGAATGAAACTTTTGACACAATGCGTTGTCTTTTTTGACATATTTAAATTAACTCCATCGATCGTTGTTTTTATGCACCCCTTTGTATAATGCTTTAATATGATTTTGACATAATTTGTAGAGACTGCAATAACCAGAATATGCAATCAAACAGTGTTTTTACGTGTGTAAGTCTATATTAATATAATAAAGAGGAAAGATTTGATTGTTTGTTTGCATTGAATAGGCTCCGAAATTCTGAACCGATTTGGGAAATTCTTTCACTTTTGGGAAGCTTATCCTCGGGTGACATAGGCATATATTTTTTTAAAATAGGGATCCTTATTAAAACGTTATAACTTCTCTATTTACTCGTATGTATTACGACAAGGCGAACAAGAAATTCTTTTAACTATTTACTACCTAACATATAACATATAATATAT
>JWHW01037635.1:124770-141331 GCA_000931545.1 Papilio glaucus | reverse complement strand
CCGTAAAGTACGGGTATATATTGTCTTTTGGTAGTAGAGAAAAATATATCGTTATTCAAAATTTAGTAAAATTATCGTCAACATCGTGTCAAACAATCCGCACCACAAGTGACAAAACGCAAGCCATGGCTTGTCTCTTTACTAAAAGCTTCATATAGAAAGCTGAATGTCACTTAAAGGAAAGGTTTGGAACTCTTTCTCAGAGTAATGATATGATTTGTAATATAACTAGGATGAAAGATTTTTTTTCAAATTTGTCGATAGGCATGACATATTGCTCGTAAAGCAGGTGAGCGGTGGATTCAAACGCTTCTACGTGCAAGTACGCTGGATGAGCAAATGGCAAGGGACGGTTCTTAATCCTGATAAACTTGGAATTTTCAGATATAACTATCAAAAATTCAAAATAGTCACCTATTAGCGACCCCAGCATCTTGGTGACGGAGAACTTCCTAGTCCTCTGCGGCATTCGCACCTCGGCCAGCAGGCGGTCGACGCAGCGGTACAGGTCGCCCGAGTTGTCCGCCACGCTCGCCTCGCTGAACGACGCGCTGTGCGCCGCGCTCATTGTTTGACCCTCTTTTGTTGATACCTGGAAGTAAAAGAAAATTCAATCAGATATAGGAGATAGTTTTAACAGTTGAAGAGTCCGCAACAACATTTGTTACACGAATGAGCAGGCTCGACCGGTGAAATACCTAAACCTTGGAAGGTTGGGAAGGGGATGGAAAAGGAAATATTATTTTTTCCGTTTATGCCCGTTTAAGGTAGGCATAGGCAAGGCATCTGCAACTCATTAGCTGGTTATCGATGCCTATATGTAGCGGTTAATATCGGCTGAACCGCTTGCTAGTTTATCTTTTTTTTTAAAGACAAACAAGGAATAAATTTGCACTTTTATGATTTGAACTGAATGAAGTTTTTTCTTAATAAATAATTTGTTACTTCGACTGAGAAAAAAAATATAAGCAGTAAAAGCTTTATTTACATTAAGCTTTGTGTATATAAAAACAATATACATAGTATGAGGCATAAGCAATAGGTATTGTTATCCTGTTAACAATAAATAAATAATGTTCATATACTTGATATTGAGAGCGTCCTTAATAAAGATGACTCGTAATAAAGGTTATATCACATAATAAAAATTCATAGAGAAGAGAATATACGCCGCAGTATTTGTAAAATGCCAGGAGCGGTACAAATAAACATCATAAAAATTCTCTGAAACGACCAGACATCGTTATCGGAATTATAAGTTTTATTGGTCAAAAATAACGCAGCGATCGATTCGCCTTGAAAACTTCAAATTAGCATTGACACCTAAATATTTGAGTACAGTTGATATTCGACAATTACTTATTGGAATCATATTGGAAAATTCTAGTGCTCAAATTATGATTCATAATAGGTACATGAATCATCGTTAAATTAAATTTGTACAATTTCATCGAACATGATCCCAAATTGAGAAGTTTGAGTAGCAAAGATAGGATGTATATTTTTCCAAATCATTCTGTATCCATAAATATTCGAAAGCCGTTAAACAAGATAATTGGAAACCAACAACCCTCGCATCATCGTAAAATGCCAATCCCACGCTTCACAATTATCGCGAGTATCAGATACTTGGAAAGGGTCTCTAGATCAAACTATAATATATGTATTCAGTTAGGGTTTTTATAGATTATTTCGTAGTCATGGAATTTATTATATAAAATGATATCGTGTTTTGTAACAAAAAAAAATATTTTGGATAAAGTACATAGTTATGTCGGGTGTCAAGTTTTGAATAGATTTGTCTCGCGAGCAAATCTCAATGAAGTCGACGACAAGGACGTTGCCTACGCCATTGTCTCTGAGTGTCAAAAGTTTCGCAATGTTGTCTCTGGCTCGCTCGCGCGTAGCATATGCAACACGTGTATGTACACTTCAGACGAAACGTAAACATAATTGTGTGTACAAACGCGTTCTTTTGTTTTCGGAGACGAAAAGTTTTGGAGACCCTTGTTATTTATACTTTTTACGTGTAACTAACATTTTACTAACTGTGTAAATAACATTTTACGATAAAATATACTGACTGAGCTTCTCAGAAGGAATACTAACCCGGGCTAAACTTAGCGCGGGTTTTGCTCATCCAAAGAAGCCCTAGTGAAAACTTAATTTAAATACCATGAAAAGTGCCCAAATCTGCCTTGCTTTATTATTATTAACGTCATCGTCAGAGCCGTCCTTGGTCTTAGTGTTTTCTATTTTATTATAAAGCAGAAATGTTACTTGGTCAAAGGAAATGAATATGGCTATTTAGTCTTTTTGTTAAGTATTTGTGTTAATGTAAAACAATATATGCGGTCATATAAAGGTTTAGGACGTAAGTATTTCCATCTAAAACATTTAATAAATGTCGACACCCACGTGGTGACCTTTACAAACAAATTTCATCTAATTAAAATTTTTCTTTCTAAATACTGTGGAGGTATTTTTGAGACAGGGGTTGCGTCAGCATTTATGCATAATTGAAAGCGTTTGAACGTTAGTCCTGCATACATAACTAAATATTAAGAATTTATAAAGCTTTTATAATATAATGAATAATAAAATAGGTGAAGTGACCGATTGCTCAGTTGCTAATCCGTTATCAAACTGTCTCAATCGATTTCTTGCAAACATGTATCATCGAGTTCATTTAGTTATTTGGACGCGCTGCTATTTTCAGAGCAGATGCAGGTTAGGTTTGATCTCCAGCAGTAACCATAATATCCCACAATTAATTAAAGGATACTTAAAGGAGATTCCACACGATCCACAGGGTACTGTAAAGGGGTTAAGATTTTTTTCCGAGAATTGCTTTTGATATGATGACGTAGCTTTTATCATTGAGCTTACCTGTCGTAAGTGATCCAAGTCAGTCTTGTTTCCGAGTAGCGCGAGGGGCATGGCCGAGGGTGAGGCGCCGTGCGCGGGGCTGCCGTGCGGCGGGTTCCTCTTCAACGTGTTCAGAACTTCCGTGGCATATTCAAAACTGCTTCTGTCCGTTACGGAGTAAACAAGTAGGCACGCGTCGGCCCATTGAATCTGTAACAATAATAAGTAAACGATAAATTCAATAATTCATTAAATTTGATATTCGAAATATGATTTTAATTCTTACACATACACAATGTATGCGTAGTGCGTTTATAAAAATACTAGTTAAAATCGATTTTCAATCAAGCCAAGCATCAAGTTAATGAGAATACCACCGTGGTACAGTATAATTGTCGACCGCACACCATGCCACGCAATAGTGTTCTAAACACTATCAACGCACAGCCCAAACCACTGGGTCTAGAGAGTTGAAATTTTGCACAATTTCTGTTATTAGCACTAGGAAAGGATTTTCTAAATTCATCTCCTACAGGTCTAAAGTAGGGGTAGTATGAAAGTTTTTGTAAAATTGCACGGCAGGTAAAACCGCGGGCCTCGGCTTGTTTATAATAGAGCATGGAAAACTGTTTTACTTTTCTTGTTAAGACATATTTGTGCACACATTTGAAGGCCATGTTGTTTTTTCAAGTTCCACACATCAAATTTTTCAGGTAAAATTTGCAAGCAAAAAACATAAGTACTTGTTTAAGTTCTCTTTGTGCAAACTGACAAAGCGTTGGTAAATAATAGAGGTAGCTAGACAGACGGGTGGCTAGGACACGGTGAATATTTGCAGCTATCGCTACAAGCACTGTGAAATGTTTTTATTTCGCGTCGTGAATTCGTGCTTTGTTATTTATTATTCGTGGAATTCTGTTTTTTTTTTTACATTTTACACTGCTTTTATTACTAAAACAGTTTAATGATGTTAGTGTTTATATTAAAATTATAAAGAGAAATGATTTGAGTGTTTATTTGTTCCGGATTAGCAAAACTACTGAACCGATTTGAAAAAAAAATGCGATTTACATAGGCCATATTTTATTTTTTATTTGTCTATTCGAGCGAAGGTGACGCAAGTTGCTAGTGTTATATGTATGTGCTGAAAATGTTTATCATATCGATGACGAGTTTTTACGATAATTCCAGTTGTATTTTATTCCCTATCGCTATTAAAATAAATAAATATGGGTGTCATTGTTGACAATTGTTCCAAGTAATTACAAGATTAAATGGAATCGAATGATTCAGGCACCTCTAGCTGGGATAGTGTTTTATTTTCAAGACGTAACCTAAGTCAATCGTACGAAGAAATAGTTCACTATTTTTAATGAATTGACATGTACGAGTATGTACTGTATTTAAATTTAAATAGGAACGTTACGTGTGTAGGAATAAAGCACAAACTTGAAGCATCTGCAGCTAATACAATCACCATGGATACCTATGCCATTTGTCTAGACTTGCAATGCTGTGTATGCAAAGACATTATCAAAATAACAATATAAAACAGTAACAAGCGTAGTGTTGGCTCATAGTACGCAAACATTCCTAATAAAATCCCTAGTACCAGCACAAATGACCTTGTTAATTCCAATCTTTAGTGTTAAAGAACATCTTCGCCCAGCATCCGTGTCTGAAAATATCTTGGCGATGTGTGTATTTTATTAATTAGTATAAGTTAGTCTAAGAGCGTAGATCTATGGTTGAGGAAGTAGCAAAAGAATCGTGCCAGGTCTGTGCGAACTGGGAAACTACAAATCTCTACCCACGTCTCCGTCATTCATTTAATTGTTTGGGAAAATTACAAAGTTCATTATTAAATGTGGGATTAAATGAAGTCGTGTGTACGGCTGAAAGCTGTTGAAATTGGAATGTGATTAAGGAATGTGAATGTGGGAAGGTGATGGCTTGTGACCAACAGTAGAATGGTATTTATTTTATTTTATTTAACGAGGCAAAAGGATAAGAAGTTGGATAGTGTACTGTAAAATATAAAAAATTCCTATACATAAAATTATTTTATTAAACTGGATTTAAAATGTTAGTTTAAGAATAAATCTGTATCACAAAGTCTGCTACAGGCTGGTGATGATACAAAGATACAATACAATATATAGATACGGTGTAACGTCCTCGCACGTCTACGTTTTATGGTTGCGTAAATTAACCGAGCTATATAATGTTCGTACGTAAAACGTTACGACGCGGCTCTGAATTTTCTGAATGTTTTATTGTTCAACACGAAGTCTTGATACGTAAGGTACGTTGTATCATATCGGTAGCTCGCTTTAATGGCCTCTTACAATATTTTCTTAGTTTCACGGTCTTCCTTATGATTCGTTGTTTTATTAACGCTGGATATAATAAACAGCACGTAACGTTTGTTTTCCGGTCTAGCGTTTGATTTTTTTTACATAGAATAATAACTGTAATAAACATAAAGTAAAATTGCACGCTTTTCCCTGTTAGTTAGGATAAAACTTTATCGAGATGAACGAGTTATCGTACATTTGAAATAACCGTTTTCTTTTTTCCAATATTTTGTAACTTCTCAATCTTGTGAATGAATTTAAATCAAAGCAAATATTAAAATAAAATATTATTTCGTTTCTCGAGCTGTTTAAATTTCTTCACCAATTTATTCAGTTGCTTCAAAATATACTGATTTAAAAATTTTCAAGGTTGTTCAATTTAGTTTAGGTTATTCAATGTTGAGATAAAGTTTTAGGTAATTTAAAATTCATCGACGTATAATCGTTTAGTTATCACTAGAAGATGCCTTAAAACTGTGGAAGATTTATTTAAAAGAAGTAATACTTAATGAATGTCTTCTTCTAATTAATTATTTACGATGTTTTGATCGATTGTTTGGCTTAAATAAGAAAAATTTTGTTACATCTGATTACCCCATAATGGCTATTAGCAATATTTTATTTCTTACTTGAGTATATCAATGTACTAGATGTATTCGAGTAAATCTCGAGCGCGAGCTATGCATGATTAATTACTGTTTCGGAGCCGACATTCTTGTTTAATTTTAGCTCGTAGAGCATTAACGGGCGGCCCATGAAAGCGACTTGTTTCCGCCATATTGTCATTACTAATTGTTCTTATATGTTAAATTAAATAAAACTTTTTATTATGCTAAAGACTGGACTAGGCTATTGTTTCGATGGCCGTACAATAGAGTAAATATATAAATATATACACTATTATTTCGCTTAATCAAATATACATATATAAGCTATTGAAATATTATCTTAATATTTATCAAGTGTGCGAACCACTGTTTTTTACATAGGGTAAGGGCATAAACCTAAACAATATTATAATGTAACATGTATAATCATAATAGTAGTAGGAAAATATTTCAAGAGCATTTGAAAAGAGTCTCCTCTTATTCTAATTGTCTAATGTTTTCGGTTCTCATTTATGTAAAAACAATTATAACTTTATAAACAATTACACCCGTAAACAACAAATGGACCACTTCCGCAATTTCGATTGTCAGATGTCAAGGAAGTAGCGAACATAAACATTTCAATTTTTAACTGTTATTTTATATTAGGAAACATCACACACCAATAAATTTATTTTTCTGTGGAGCCTGCTAATAGTCAACAGGAATTATGCGACAGTCTGATTTATAATAAAATTAACTCAAATAATATAAAATAAGGACAGATGAAATATTTATTAGATTTTCGTTAAAATTTAATTCCGTTTCAAAATTTTGTAATTTAAACAAAATTATGTAATATATTTTTTTTTAATCAAAATAAAATAAAAAACATCTCAGAACAGCCAAATCAGGTTACACATATAACATAACCATGTTATTTTTGTTTAGATAGTAATTTGAATCTAGAATTATTTTTTTACGGCGATGTTAATACGGAAACATTATTTTTAACTGACGTTAGCCGAGGCACGAATCAGAAATAAAACTACTACGTTTTGCGATTTTTGGCAGCTCTAATCCACAGGATTAAGGTGAGTCTGTACACCGTCGAGTTTATACAAAGTACACACGCTGATGTACAAAGTATTTACACAGTGAATACATAAAATATAGAGTACAATTATGATCGTAGCAGTGTAAACAGTGTGAGTCACAGCGCACTAGCCCGGGTCACTAGATCGTCCAGAGCTAAAGTACATTTTCCCAGCGCTCGTATTATATTCGCGACGGTTAACCCAGTTGTACTGACATAAAACAGTTTCAGAGTTCGTTTAATCTTTGATTTGTTTGCGGAAGGGTCCACGAGAGCATTCATCAGAATCGATCCAGAGTTATAAGACGTGTCGAGACGCGTGTATAAATGTTAGCCAGTCAAATGGTAGATAATAACAAGACGAATGTTAACTCGGACTGATAACTGGGTTAGCTCTTAAATCAAAGACCTCGGGAAGCGATGTCCGGAACTGGGCCACTTGTTATTCAAGCGCGTAACTAATACGCAATAAATGTTTCCTGATGTTTTAATATGTTTACGCGATATTGAGCGAAAACTGTTACATTTATAATAGTTCGAAGGTGATAAAAACGCAATCCGGCTGGTGTTATGATGGCCTGTAAAAAAGTGCAATAACACGGCCTCGGGAATGAGCCTGGAGAAACCCTGTTATTCTCGACCGTGTGATTTAGTGACTGTGTTGTTGTTTAGAGCAGCCAAAAGGTCGTTCAACGTTTCGAATTCGAGCTTGTGTTTTGTGAAGGTGAAGATGATTGACTGTACAACAAGGTCCCGGCTTGAACTGGATTAACCTATATACGAAAATTGGTTTCGTTGCACAAAAACGGAAAAATTGATTTGGAAATGTTCTATGTATATTACACAATATTTAGTACATAAATACACAATTATTTACTGTGTCATTATTGTAATATAATAATCAAAAACTACATAGTGTTACTCTACCTGTTCTGCTGGAAATTTGTCTGTATTTGCACCGGAGACGTCAATCACCTCCAGTTCGACTGGCATGCCATTAATTGGCACTGTCTGTCTGTACAGGAGATCTGTTGAAAAAACAATATAGATTTTCAATTAATACAACACACTTTATTTATTTATTATATACTTTCTAAACTATTGAGAATAAATTTCAATTATAGCTCAAAATTACATATAAATGATAATTTGGTCAGTCAAAATTTGCACGTAAAGTTCTTATTTTTGGCTTGAGTAATTTTTAATTTATTTTATATTCTAGAATTTTTTTATAGAACTAACCTGTATTTGAATGATATTCTCCAATGTATCTCCGTGTTAGATACCGGACGATTAAAGCTGTAACAAAAAATAATTTTAAGTATACTTACAACATAATTTTAAACTGCGCATGACTACGCATTATTAAAGACGTAAATAAAGGAAAGGAAGATACGCTATTATATATTTATTTTGTATCGTGAGTATTAGGAACGTAATAGATATTAAAATTTCAACATCGAAACTAGACAGCTGTGAATCAATTATAAAACATCTGTTACTGTACTCTGTACGCATTAGATGTACGAGCCAAGGATTTTTTTGTTTTCAAACAATGGAGCTACGCCCCATTTTATATTTCTAGCTCACACGCTCGCTCTACAAGCCACAATATTTCGCGTATCGATAATTGTTTTCAAACCTGGCAATCCTGATTGACATTTACGAGTCGCAAATTTGAAAATACATCGATTGTTTTAGGATTTCGGTTTGTTAGAGAATGTGGCTGAAGTTCGTGTTACATCATTTGTGGATTCGGTCATCGGTTTGTTGTTATGGTTAATGTAATTTCATGTAGGTCAGCCATCTTGTTTCCGTTGCTTATCTCGAACGTTCCATTTGTTAGGTTATGTAAGCCAATTGTAAAGGAAATTTTATTGAAAATATTTAATAAGCGTAGGTATTATAGATAAATTCGTGTAGTACGCCGAGTTTTTAAAGTTCCTAAATATGGTTCCCGTATACAAGCTTAAAGAAAGTTTTCATATATTATAGTATGCCACTCTTCTTATTTATAATTTAATAGTTAGAGCCACTGTACATTACCAGACTGGAAGTGAGTCCTCTGCGGTAATAGTAGTGAACATTTTGATCAGTTCCTTAAATGTCAAATTCCGTCCGTAATTCTATACACAGTACTGATATTCCAAGACGAAATGAACCAATAGGTCGATTAGTGATCATTATATTATATGTAGTTTTAAAATAATTTATGAGATCAAATGTGGTTCAGAAAAGCCGATAATCCAAACTGAAAGCTGGAGCGTGAGTCCTAAATAAATGTCGGTTGAATTTGTACAAATATCCAGACGGATTAACATAAACGTTAAAGAAAGTAGAACTGAACACGGCTTCATGTTTCATAAAATTATAATAAAGTGAGAGCATATTGAAAATACTTCCCGTCGGCCGTAAACCTTTTACATTATGATAGGCACTCACCGGCATTTGGGTCGTGAGATGTAATCAATAAAAAGTCGGAAGGTTTTAAAAGAAAAATAATTTATGTCACATTAAAAGGTTTACCCAAATACTTTCAGTCTCAAGTGTTAAATGTAAAACGGATATTATGTTACAGAAGAATGTAAATAATTGGTTTTACATCATTAATGGAAAAAACAAATTGCCAGGAATCATTTAGTTTGAGTAGATCATGACAAATTTATAGCGAATGGTTATAGAGTCTGTTGACATGGGAGCTATTTCTTAAAATCACCATCTGGCTAACATAGTCATCATCATATAATTGGCCAGATTTGACAGAAACAAAGATAAATCAGCATCACAATAAAACACAATTAGAAACGCAACGCTCTTAGTTATCACACTGACGTCAATAGTTAAGAATCGATAATGGAGCACAATGTGCAGTAATACGTGGTAGTAATTATAATGAATGGGGATAAGTGGTAGGTATTTTGTTTACGATGTGGCTTACCTGACTTGCCGACGCGGGAGCTCCCGATGACGGCGATGCGGACGCGCGGCGGGCTGGCGCGCTCGTCCCTCATGACTGTGATTTATTCTCGCCCAAGCTGAAACGGTAAAACGTATTGAGTTTTTTTTTATATCACTACCTGCCAGGAATAATTTATATACCAGCATATGCCGCGATGCCGATCTATTTAGATTATTTGTTTTAATACAGTAGTAAAAATGGTTTATGACGGAAATGCTATAATCAATTTAGAATATTTGAACGGTATATTTCAAGTTTTGTGAACGCTTCGCCACACGTTGCAACAATTATTTTTTTTTTATTTCGCTCTCTGCCAGGTATAAAATTTATATACCGACTGGTATGGTGATCTCGATCGACTTTAATTTATTATTCCATAAACCAGTTAAAACCGGTTTATTACGGAAATACGGTAATCAATTTTGGATATTTCGAATGCAATTTTAGCAAGCTTTCCACACATGTGGCCATGATTAACGGTTTAATTACATATTAATTAAATCACAATGAAGACGCTGGCTTCGTTGGCAGTCACGACTTCCGTTTATTGGGTGCAATTGGATTTGTATGACGTCAACATCCCTTTATGAACGGACTGCGAACGTCACAGGACAGTCTAATTTACTATTTTTGAAGATACTAAAGAAAGTTTACAACGAGAAGTGACGGATGAAACGTATTGTGAATAAATCTCAAGTGCTATACTTGTAACAATTTATAGGTATTTCAAATATGCGACTACATGCCAACACTGAAATAATTTATAAGAAAATTTATAGCATCTGCTATCGTCAAAATACTTTTACACATCGTTGAATGAAATTGAGTTTTAATATATAAAGATGCAACTAATTGGCACGTTAGTCACGATAGCCTAGTTCCTGATTAAATGGTGAAGAACATTCTTTAGAAGCATACAATTCATTATTTTCTTGTGTATATATAATTCAGCAAATGTACAGTATAAGAAAATGAGAGTTTGACAGTATTACATTGTAATAGAATGACATATAAGGTCATGCAAAGTATTAATAGAATATGGACGCCTTGCGTCAGCGCCGACTTGACCTGAGGTTGAATAACCCTACAAGTGACTAATTTACTCTGTTCATACGAACGGTTCTTTGGAAGCACTACGAATTTCATTCATTCACAACATGCTTTATGAATAAGTGAAGGAGGGAAGCGCAAATCTGGTGGTCTTTTACTACGATACAGAGACGTAACTACGCGTCATCTCACTGCATATGTGTTATCGGTTAATGGCTGGAAAGAGCTTACGCAACAGAAACCAGGTTGACAGGTTTGTTAATACCGCTAATACGAATGTTGAAAGCCGTCGACTGCAAAACGGAAAATGCATACTTAAGAAAACCCGTAAGCATTACTACAATTCCTTTGACTAGTTGCACTGTTTGCCGTGTCACCGGATTTTTAAGATCAAGTTTGGTTTCACCATCTTCGATCACATTTCCGAAAGTAGCCAGGTTCACCGTTGACGGATATGTCAATTAGGTTATCACTTTATGAGCAAATACAGAGAGTATTTGTTCCATCTCCTGTTCTTCTTTACGTCCGATTTAAACCCTTCTGTGCTAGACAGAGAATAACTTGTCGATTTTCGAGAATATTTTGTTTATGATTGAGGTACTTTAAATGTTAACCTTTTACGCTTTCATATTAAACAAAACTTTTGGCAAAAGTGCATGTTTGGCAGTAAAATGAAGATGTCTTTTTTAAGCAATGAAATAAAGCAGGTTCTTTAATGGGAAAATAAATAATAAAATTAAAACGGAGAAAGCTGGCGACAGGAAGATTTTGTTTGGAAGTGATAAACAAAAATAATTTGCATTTAAAAATAATTCTTTCCTTTAGATTTTTAAAATATTTATTGTATCGTTTTTTTTTAAATTTCTGACGTTATTTTCAGTCTAAAAATTTTATTGTTTTCAACCGAAGTGCAAGTTTTAAAATATGTCCAGCTAAAAAATCCGTCACATTAACTTTTATTTTTATTAACCGAAAAGGAATTTATTTTTATATTAATTTTTTTATTAGAACATGTTTTGTGACGTTTTAAATTGATATTGTTTTTAATATTTCATTGGCCACGGAACCCTAAAACTCAGCAACTGCGTAATTGTCGCGCCCGACGGAACCAGGATTTATTTATGTTTGGCGCCAATATAAATATATTTTGGTGGCGTCTGAATGTGGCTTATAAAAAAGTGTCTGTGACGTGCCATCAAAAACTACATTTTTTGTAAAGATTTAAATTTGAGTTAAAATTTTGTTTTCATTAATATATATAGACAAACAAATGCCTTTTCTTATCTGTATGCATACATGCTCGTCAAGTATAAGATCTCTCGATATTTTAAGTACTTTATCACTAATCTGGTCAAGAAGTTCCAGTGGCTACTCCTTACTTCATTCAAGTCACAAATTTGAAAAAAAACTTTACTGCTAACGTAGACAAATTAGCATTTCTTACTTTTAAACATGTAACTGTCGGTTAAAAATAACGATCAAGAATACCCAAAGTACAATACCAAAATCTCAAGCAGATTTCCCTTCTTAGCAATCAGATGGGAATAAAAGCTATATAATTCGAGAATGAACGGGGATTTAATCGAAACGATCTTCCACAAGGTCTCGTATTACTTGTGCAATATTATAGGATTAAAGATATTGAGTGTCGATCCTTAGAGACCACGTTGTTAGCGGCGGAAGCTCGTTTCGAGGCCGGGACCTTGCTACACCGTCTGGCGTCTCGCGGAGTGTTTCCCATGCATTCAAGGTCCGAGGATTGTGTTTGTAGCTTTAGTATCCTAAATGTAAACCTTGATATCTATCGCTATGCTAACGTCAACATGAAATCGATATTATTGCAAGGTCGTGACGTAAGCTACACATTGTGTTGATGTTTTTTATTATTTTTTTGACGGTACGCAAATCATCGGTGCTGTCATTACTGAATTATTGGGATATTTCATACTTTCAGTACACATTTTATGTTTTGAGTATTTAATCCATTTATAAAACAAAGTCGTGTTAGTTTGTTTTGTTGGTTTTGTGTCTACTCCGAATAGCAGAATAATTTATAAAAATATGAAAAATAACAGGAAAACTATCAAGAAATTGCGTTTTCTCATACATTTTTCATTTGTGAACTTATCTCTGATGAAATGATAGAAGCTACAAAGAGTACATACATACTTATACTATAATAATTATAAATACTGCATCAGACAGAAAAAAAAAAACGAAAAATCTCGTATATGTCAAGGTGAAGAGGATCCATCCAGAAATTAATACGGCTAATGAGACCTAACCTTACAACATAAATCTGAACAACTGTCAAAAGTCTGGTGGATCAACTTTTGCAATAAAATTCGTTGAAGGTAAACCACATATGACGTAGGTCTACTTTTTATTTATAGACGTGAAATAATATCTGCTATACATAACACATGTCTTGATAAGATAAATGCTGCAACTTTGAAACATATTAATGTGATAAGATACACATATATGTATTGTTTATACATCTAAAATATTAAACATGTTCCGTCAGGCAAAATAGTAATATTATTAAACATAAATAAAGTTTTCGTAGAATCAATTTACTAAAATTTTTATTTTTTAATATTGAACTTAAAGATTTTTAAAGAACAATTTTCATTTTAAAGATCCATTTAATCAAAAGAAGATCCTCTCTCAACTATTAAGACCCAACATGGTGGTTGGTGAAGTCTTAACGCCAGGAATATTGGAGAGGAAAAACAAAAAAAGAAAGATTTCATCATAATCCATGAAAAATAGGTTCATTGTCGTCGGTTTAAAGCAATTGAATAAAAGAAAGAACTTTAAAAGTGATTATTATTTAGAGATATTTTGATGAAGTTGAAATATTTGCAAGTTCAAAGTTTCCTTTGTTCGTCGTAGACAATTCTTGCATCTAGCAGGTTCACAACCTTGGGAATTAAATCGACAACGATGTGGGAAATTCAAACGTGCTTGTGTTAAACGCTTTAGATGTAATTATCACCCTAAGGTCTTCTACCTAAACTTTACATAAAGTTGCGTCGTGAGGACGGCGAGACGGTCCGTGACGGAGGTTAATAAGGTTATGAAGGAAGAGTTGTTCCTTTAATGACTTCATTACGTTAAGTCGAGGTTGATAATTTTTAAGTACATGCAAAACAACTTTTTTCTCTTTATTAAATGTAAACATCATTAATAGAAACTTAAATACAGTTAAGTAGTTATAGTTAACTTGAAATCTGTAGTGCCTAACTTTTTATTTTGTTTTTCAGGTCTGAAGTGCGATGGTGTATTTTTGCAATGTTAATTTACTGATAATGATTAAATAGTGTGTAATGTTGAGCCAGTGGAAGTCGATTTAATGAATGTAAGATTCCTCAGCACCAGACCAACGTTACCAAACAACTAAATTAAAATAAATATACGATAACCAAATTAAAGTCCTAAAATTATTGGCTCCGAATAATTTCATTCCTAGTAGTCTTCATTCCTGGATGAACCACCAAAAAGAATAAAATGTAAGGTTATTAATAAAGCCGAGGTTACAACAGTTAACAGGTATTAAAAGAAAAACGGATCGAATATACCTGTGCTTGACCTAATAACACTTTTTCACTGTCGCGATAGCGGCCCTGCGTTCCATCGCACACCTCGAAACCTTTGTTCCATTGACCAGACAAACAAAAGTTCAATGTTAACCGTATCAAACTAAATTTAAAATATTATAAACACAAGTCTTTTACACGGGTTTGTTTCTTGTTCGCTTTCATTGCGTATTTTTGTACTCATTATTCATTCTGACCGCACATTCAATGTATCTGTATTCCGTTGATATATTAGAAATAACCTTTGAGAAGAGTAGGTCAAAGACGCGATGTTGTGATTAAGGGCCGGATATACTCCCGATAAAAATTAGAATCTATTCGAAAAATTTACAAGGAGTCGTAGGTCGATTTTAAGGTTGTAAACTTGACCTAGATTTGGGACTAACAATACGGTTTAACCCAGTTATGATTGTTGCACAATGTTTGGCTGAGTCGTGTGAGGTTAGGCCGAGTGTGAAATTGGGCTAATGAGGACTTCCAAGTGCGATCTCGTGTCGTGTCGTATCGTTTTTATTGTGTCCTTCGCCTATATAAACAATATTTACATGATGTCAAGATTGTTTTCAGCATTAAGACCCTCAGCCTGACCGCGGTGCCAATTTGCGAATTCCTCACCACATGTTCCATTTCGAATTCATTAAAACGATAGTCATGTCACAGATTTTATAACCCAATAAAATGTAGACTATGTAAATCAAAAACTTTAATTCTACTTTATTTATTTTTAGATTTATTTTTAAAATTGCATGTTATCGCAAAGTGGATAAGCATTGCTATATGACGAAAATAAATTTTAATATAAAGTACCAGATATTATCAAGCACAGTAACTTACTATTTTTGAGCTAATCTAACACGTATTTAGACAATAATTGTAGCAACTAACTACTAGGGTGCATTGACCTCTTTTGCAGTCTTAGCGGTTAGCAGCACAGAGCACGCTTTGTTGGTCGATCCATTTCCGCATAGCTCCAAGCCAATATAGATCTTCAAGCGGTGTAAGCACTTACAAGTTTGTTTTTCACTTCTATATTAATCCCTTTTAACTATTTGAGAATAGTTGCAAGTAAAAATAAACGAAATTAGACTTTTTTAAAGTAATCAGGGCAGTGTAGTGTTTTCCAATTATCACCGTGATAGTAATGACTTCACATGTTTATTTTATTCCCGTACATACTTGTATAGCGTTGAATAAACCCCAAAAAAATGAAATACCACGACCTCACAGAAGACAGGCGTAAAGTAGTAGTATACTTCTGAAGAGTGAGGTTCCGGCGGTCAAATTTCAGTCCTCATCCCTTTCCCAATCTTTCCTATTAAGAATTGGATGGGACGGGGAAGAGGACTGGACGGAGGTGATTTTCCTGTCTATCAACTCTTCTGTTAAAGGTAGGCAACGCATCTATGACTCATTTGTCTATGGATAGTGGTCACTTAATATCAGGTGCTCGATTACCAACTAAATACTCAAATATTATGTGTTAAGAAGTATCAGCGAGGTGCTGCAAATGCAACACGTCCAAGATTAAATTAACGTAGTGATCTATTTTTGTTACAAAAATAACAGCAGAATTTCAGATAAAAAGTATTACAGATGTTTAAGTGTCTTTGCAGACTGCTCACGCGGAAGCTTTTTGATTTTTTTTATCTAAACACTACTCAAGGTCTCCAATTTAATGTATAACCACGTTATTTTCAAGGAGTTCCGTTTGAAATCCCTAGTACCTTCGCTCGTATTAATTTTTTATACAGGTAATAAAAATGAAGACCTTGTAGCATAACGGTCGTCGTGGTGTCGGATCTCAAAGAAGCTGACAATTTTATAACTTTTTTTAAGTCATATGACGATAGCCCCTTGCCGCATTTAAGACCTAATGATGCTGAATAGTGGATATTGCATGTTATTTCTACTTTAAATGAGTTCAAGTAGCTATTAAATTGTTATGTATATATTTTTATTGTAGAAGGTGGCAAAGGAGCAAGCAGTCCATCCAACTTCAAGCAATCGCCACCTATAGGCATTTGCAACAAGCTAATGGGTAG
>JWHW01037635.1:111314-124191 GCA_000931545.1 Papilio glaucus | reverse complement strand
ACCGCCACCTATAGGCATCTGCAACAAGCTAATTGCGTTGCCTACCACCTATAATGGGTGGAGGTGACACACAGAAAATAAAATTTTTCTTTTCCTCTTCGGTCAAATCCTGTTTCCCTTCTTTCCTTATTAGAAATGGATGGGAAGCGAAAGAATTACATAATGTTCTCATCAGTATAACTTAAAACTTATTTTATCAGGTTTAAACGTTACTTTGTCGTATTTCAAATTTGGGAATTAATTTTAAACAACTTTGCAATGAGCTAGAAATTTGAATTAGTAACCATAGAAAAGTATCATATGATATTGGAAGAAGATAAAAAAACTAACTTTAGTTTTACTTACTTCATTATTGTAAGCAGCACAGTTTTTAATAAAATACGGGCTACGATACAGAAGCGTTATATAAAACATGCACGCAGTTATTGTAATGAACTGGCCGGTTAGAATATAAACAAGGCGCGTGGGCTCGCTGCAACGTGACGCTACCCTGGCGGAATCCATTGAAATTTTCCGATAGATACTAAACAGAATGTATTTCTGTATCACAATAATTTGTATCCATCTACTGTGACTGAGTTACACATACTTGTAGCGTCAGGTAATTTGCTGGCTTCGAGGAGAGGCGGATAAACAGAGGATACATAAAACTGTTCCAACTCTAACATTTTTAAAAATACATCAGTGAATAATTTGCATTTGTTTAGATACGCTCGTAGCGAGATCAATTCGGAAATTATTTTCGCACCGACTGATGAATTTATGACGAAGAATTTATATGATACAATGCTAAGATGTTAGTAATGAAATAGACCATATTTTATACCAAAAATTGTTATCCTAATTAATAAATTAACCTGATATTAGTAGCAATAAATAGGTCACATTATATAGGGTGTTAGGAATAGGGCTGGGGGCAGTAAGGGCCTGAGCCTAATGGCTTAAGCCTCACCCCCAATAATCAGAATCTTTTCGTGAGATCTTTAAAGAGGCTTAGCAATTATTATAAGAAAAGAGTTCTTTATCTATATAGTTATAATGCGCGTTTCTATATGTAGCCTTGTGTCCTTATGTACATAATTATATTAAGTTTTCTGAAATCAAATTTTATAAAAAAGGAAAAGAAAACTTTTAAATTTGTTGTGATGAATTAAAAGTTATCATACCGAAAAGTTTAATTGCGTCATTATGCGGACGCTCTAATGTCACCCTCACCGTGCTAAAATTGAGAGAGTTTAGTTGGTACAAAAAGTTTTACGCAATAAAACAATTTTAAATGAAATAAAAAAGATGAAAAGGATGAAGCTTCAAAAGCGAATGATTTCATTTGTGATTGATATCGTCAATGGCCGTCTAAAATCATTGCTTATTCGTAGCGTTACTCATAAATCAAATCAACTGATATTTTTAGAGGCGATACTAATAAAAATAACTTTATTGACGAATTCCACAGACTAAGTACAATTTCAATGAAATTAAACAGAACAAACGTAACAGGTTGTTTGGTTTTTCTGTTAAGATTTTATTCTGGAACGTTGTTCAATAATATATTGCATAAGCAATTTTAACTATCCAAAAAAAAAATCAATTTTTAGATATCTACATTTTTTCCGACCATACAACATATTTTTTTTATACTTTACCTTCTAGCGTTTCAAAGCGATTACCTAAAAAGACATCACCTCATTATTTTTGAAAGTGCTAGGATTAATAACAAGAAATAAATGAATATGTAAATTATGTTTTGCACACAGCGAACACTTGTTGCATGGTTGCAGTACTCGCGTAGGTTATGTTACGTCATTTTACAGCCGCTGCTGAGAGCTGTAACTCTTCGTACAGTTGGCAATGTCAAGATCCTTGGCTTCGATACACTGGTCTCTTTATAGCGTGTCGATATTATAACTCCAAACCAGGAGTTGTTCACAATCAGTTTCATTACTTCATTATAAATTTAATTGCAACAGAGGAGACTATGTCTTTAATGAAATAACTATTTACGAATATATATTTTTTAATATTTGTTAGATAGATCAACTCTAAGTATAGAATAAAAATACGTCTGCTGTAATTAGTGATGAGCGTGGTTAAAGATAGTTCGGATCGATTTAATACAGTTGACTAGACAATCGAGATAGTAGATACCTTTACGAAATGAATTTAAAATGTCTACTCTTAATTATTTCTTATGGAGGGTAAAATTTAAATGAGTGTATACTATTTCGTTATAAAGAATATGATTAATCTTTTTTCGAAACTAAGAGTAATATGTGTTTTTTTTAAAATCATAGAGAATGAAGATACGTGGCTTAATTTTTTGAATTTATTCTAGCAATAGGTGACTTTTTATTAATATATTTTTTTAATACTAATCTCATAAAAATAGTGGAATATATCTGGATTCTGTTTTCAACGTAAATTAAAGCTTAATCACTCCATTAACGTGCCTGGAAAAATACTTGACTGCTATTTATCTATACAAGTGGCTCGGGAGTTTATTCTGTCCGCGCTTCATGTAGATAATGAAAATGTATGAGCCCGCCGCCGCGTGCCTACGCGGTTCTAACATCGGCCGTTGTAGGAAAAAGCCATGGTATTTGGTTACATCATAATTATACGGAATTGACTTAATTAGTCGAAAAAGATTCATGTTAATGTAGTATTATTAAACCCTTTTTAATTAATGGTGATCATTGATGTAAAATTATTAAAAAAAAATTAATTACACACAAATAGAAAATATTTAAAAAAAGCTTTCTAGCTAGATCTTTTTCGAAAGTTTTTTCGAAAGTTCTAGATAATTTTCGTCAACGTTTGGTTTTTAGGTGTGATAATTTAAACAATAACAATATGTCAAGTCAGTTTTTGTGGCCAATGTTATTAATAATTACGCTCAGTTGATGCGTTTGGTTATTTAAACACTATTGATAGGACTATTGATTAATAAAATAAGGTCGAAGATGTGACAGATGTTAATCCTAAAGTTCTTAAAATTTGAGTTTATTTCTAAAAGTTTATATTTAGCTTAATGTATAGATTGTACTTTTTTGGCAAAGTAAAAGCCGCCGCCAAATCGCTTGGTATTTATAAATCGATCGTTTGTTACCTTAAGCCGTACCTGCCTGGCGACTGAGCTTATGATCTAATTTTTGAATTCAGAACTCATTAATCACAACGGATGTTATTGAAAATGTTGACGTTAAAACCACACTGGTCTGCATACGAATTTAAATTTGGCTTAATCCCTGCATCTGGGAGGAATAAGAAAGCTCCTAAAATAAATGTAATTAGAGTAAAAATCTGGGACGATTCTTAGTTGAATTACAAAACATTACTGAAAACAAAGCATTCAAGATTTATTTTAGACCAAGTAGATTTTAAAACTGAATTCCATGCCAATTTATGCAGGCTGTGAGTTAAATCAGCCTAGACATGAGTCTATATAATATAGAAAGTTTTGTATGTAGATTTATTTCTTAATGATGCTAAAAATACCAGATACTTATTCATTGAATTCAAGAAATTTATAAAGGTTTTAATATTTTTACTTATAACGTAAAAATTCCTATAAATCTATTAAATTATAGATATTTTTGTTATTATGGGCGAAAAAAGGTGCATATGCGTTAAGGGCTTTAAGCTACTCCTTTTTTAAAAGATTTGGAACTCTGTTATGTTGTTCGGTAACGAAGAAAGGAATTGTGTATCGTAGCCGTAAACATGTGTACACATGGTCTTAGTTGACTAAACCAGATTTAGGCATGAGTTTGTTTTGAATAATCAAAGCGAATATATTGCGTCTATAAATCTTTGAAGCTTTCTCGCTAAGATTCTACATCATATTAGAAGTATGAGTACGATGGCGTACTAAAGAACTGACTCATAAGTTTGTAGATTACTAACATATTTTGTGAAGTCCTATCTTTGTGTATTTATCTCTTTCCGAAGCCGTGCAGTCAAATTCTAGAGCAAATGTGCAATATCGATTACTGCTTTAAAGGTCAAATGTCGGCTCGTGTCGGAATAATATTTTGGAGCTTACGATGGATCAACTACGCAATAATATTATTTAGTTATTATGTAACATATACAATCAAATATAACATACATACAAAATAAAACTGCTCGAAAACAAAAAGTTAAGATGTTTAAAGAAAACATTAACCATTTTTTTTTAAGATCAAACACAGAGTGATTTAAGCGACAATGTTTATTAAATACCAAGTGGTGGTGCAAATATATCTATAAATATATAACAAAACGCCATAGTATAAGTACGTATTTTTAACCCATTTATTATTTTATGTATTTTAAATTTCCACAATATGGTTTAGCGGTCAATAAGTATACAGGTGTATAACTAGTTGCATTTCGTTCGCCGCAACAGATTTTGTAAATACGCGTTGTAAAAGCTGCTGCCGTGCTGTAGCATGGGATATTTTATAAGTCGAAATTTACGAGATCCCATTTATGTGCCTATAATTGCTTTATCTTATATTATTTAAAAGGTTTATATGACTGTAAAATCGACATAAAATTTGACTATCGTACTTTATGACGTATTACTAAATAACTAGTTTTGTTAGTGATATACATATATATTTTAATAGTCCTATACCATAAAAGGCTTATTAATACATCCATACCTACTGTAAACATGATTTATGTCACCAAAACTGCACGTAACAATAAAAATAAAATAAAATTCAATCAAGACACATCCATAAATTTTTATTCCCAATTATTTTCAAAACACGTACCTAAAATTTACAGAGAATATTATTTTTTGCGGATGTTAAAATGTATTTTTGTACATGTTGAAATTTAAAAAATGAAATACGTCGATGCATTGTCAAACAAAAGACTCGTTGTTATATCGATATCATCGTACACAAGACTGAAGTGAAGCATTCCTAGTTTTATTTCTTTCTTTTGGTAGAATATCTATATTAAAGTTAATTTAAAATTATAGCAGGAAATAAATGTTTATAAAAATGAAATGTCAAATCATGTCGGCTCACCTGATTGTGACACAATATAGTTGGATGAACCGGGCCCAAAACTGGCAGGTCGGTAGAAAGCCGGCCGCTAGGAGTAGACACTATCGGTGTACTAGTCACTATGCACTACGAATAAAACTAACACTGATATAAATTATTGTTCTTGTTAAACGGTTGGGTTATTTGATGTCGACAGAAAGCTCTGCGCGAGTGTTTAACGTGATATCGCGTGGAGCTTTAACGGACGACTGGGCGATGCGCAGCCGTGCACTTCTATATATACGCGCGTAGCTAGCTACGGCCGCCCGCCCTGCGAGCGTTTTTCGTATTCACAAAAATATCAGTGGAATCCGGAGCCTAATTTTCTCTGTCACTACCTACTCCGACACAATGGGAGCGTTGATCTCTGCCATGCGTGCAGTAAGACACAGCTGACCAGAATCTTTCAATCCGATCGTTGGATGACCGACTTAATTAAATCCTCGTACGTTCTCGGACTCCGTATATGGTAGCGCTGTGTATGGACCTAATTATGGTATAAATATATTTGATAAGACTGTGATTATCGTTGATATTTTTATTAATGTCTCGGTGTTAAGAAATTAGCACAAGCTAACGTGTGGAATGCGAACGAAATTACATGTTTTTGTTTTACACAGCGAAACAACAGCACAGAGCCTCACAATTGATTGTACGAAAAAAAATTAGCTCAAGGATGCAATTGTTCACGTGCAATAAAGATTGATTTTTGTGAATTATTTTTATCGCTTTTGGCAGATTCTTCATTATATTATTCTTGTTTATGACAAAATGTAGAATTTAAATCTTATATTAAAATATCATTCATATGACGTGACATTTATATAACCTGAGGCTTGGAAGCTTAGGACAAAAAAATGTTGGTTATAAAAACCAATCAAGGTTACGTAATCGTTTGGCAACTAATATTATTTATAGTATTTCGATGAATGGCTTAATGGAAGCCTCTAAAAAGTTAAATTAAAATTAGAAATCCATGAATTATGTCATCGTTGTAAGCTGAACGATATCAACTGCGCGACGTAGATCTCTTCTCGCCATCATTTAATGATATCCTGCAACCTTGATCATACAGTAGACCCCATAAGACGATTAAGTTTTTATCCTAATCCAATATTATATCTGTATGGTGCGACGTTCTGTACATAGCTATCATTTTAGAGCTATTAGGGTCTATTGGCTTTGCTGCTATTTTGTAAAAAAATATGTCTACTTAGAGCAAAATTCTAATGGGTCATCTATTTACATTGTTAAAATCAATTGTAGGCAGACGTAACATTTGTCGAAACATATCCACTATATCGGTTGGCATTTAGAAACAATCACCGATTTTCAATGTCGTGTAAATGAGCCAAGTTGAAGGCGACGTACCTCCGCCCACCTGTCAATAGGAGAGACGGTAACAGACGGCTTCCGGGAAACGCATCTGCGGCACATACAACTCATTTCACAAACTTGTCTTCGCAACACAAGCGCGTTCTTACTACTCATTATGACAAAAGAAAATTAGTACGCGCCCCACATACCGAGTGTCAGCAATAACACTCGAATCAGATTGTGGGTAGGAAACGATTATGGTACATCAAAGGAATTGGTATTGTTTTTAGGGTAGACAAATTAAAGTTGTAGTAGTAGACCGGATGTGGATTATGATCAATGTGTTAATAAACTTTTAGTTAAAGCTGGACGTACGCATTGTGTAGGAAATCGAAGTAAGTTTTTTTAAATCTTACCTGCATTAAGATGAGTGATATTGTTAACGAGCTGTAGCCCGCGGCATCGCACGCATTCGTTTCTTATTTTTTGTCGAATGTTTTTGTAAGCTGGTGCCTCGTATAATAACTTCCAATTATAGGTAACATGTGTTAAAAAGTTGTTATTGACAAAACATGTAAAAAAACCATGGCAACCGATATGATAAGCAAAGGTTTTATGTATTTTCCTATCCCTCGGGAACAGTTTTATTTTCGGGATACAAGGTACCTCATGTCGTTTTTTGTACACCTGACAATGTGTATGAAAAATTTCATAATGATCTGTTAAGCCGTTAAGAAGTTAAAGAGTAGCAACAAGCAATTTTTCGTCGAAAAAAAGTTGTTATACATACATATATATGCATACATAACTATTGATGAATTTTCATTTAACGAAAAAATCCGTATTACAATATGGCGAAATGAGATTATTTTTCAAACGAATAATTAACTCTTGCCTAACTCAGTGTGCGTCATAAACATTACGAAAGTGTTATGAAAGGAAAGTATGACTATGAAACGGCAGTAAATTTTTACCATTCATTTCGAACCGCCGTTCTGTAGTACTTTTTAACGATAATTTTGAACAGATATTAGATAACCCAAAACCAACAAAATATTTTCACTATTCACTAAAATAAGCAAAGTCTCTTAAAAATGAAGAACTATTAATTAAAATATAAAGTCATAATTATCATTTTTTCTTAACCGGTGCAGAGGGATAATGTACATTTTAAGAGACTTTAACCAGTTTTTTTTTTAATTATGTTATTCTACAATTTGAAATTAATTGGTATGAGTTAACTAAGATCGAACCCTGTGCTATCAGAGCGTCAGTCAGGCACTTAGGAAATGCATGTATAAAAATAAAATTCCTTCAGTTTTAGAGTGGCATTTATGTGGAAGTACAAATAAGCTGGACTCACATTTTATGTGGAATACAAATCCCCGGTTCTTAAAATAGCTCAGATTAACAGGATACCATAAGTTCAATGAGTGTATTTCGCTTCTAAGCCAATTTCCTCGGAAACAGCGCAGCCTGCGCAACTGGATTTACAGAGTTCGTGTTGTAGGATTAAAGGTCAAGTTATTTTAACTTATTGCAACCTCACAAATATATAAGTACTTCTATAATTATATGTTGAAAAAGGTTCAAATTTACATAATTTATAAAACCGTTAGTTGAAGCGTTTCAATTATTTGGTTTTGTTTTAGATAAACACATATTTTTTTCGTTAGTTAGGCGACAAAACGATTCGGTATGAGACATATAAACAAGACCGAGATACGAACACTAACTTGTTTTTGGAAGCCAAGAAAAATTAAATCGTTTTAAAACTAACTAAGAACGATTAATTTTGAAAAGAAAAGAAATAATTTACATGTAAAAGGCAACATAAAATGATTTCTTAATGAAATATTGGATATTATATCGTTCATGTGTAAGAAAAATTCCAATATTTCTTTTCTACACATTGACTCCGGGTTGTCGTATGTTGTTTTTTTTTTCTAAATATTTATTTATTTCGTATATTCGATAAGTAAGGCTTATTAAATGAAATACCTGTGTACTAAATACACTCCTTGTTTCTTAAGGGTAAATACATTCTAATTATTTTAAACAAAAAAGTAATAAAAAAACATATTATACTGAAGGTCTACGACCTACAAGAATAACAAAAACAATAAGAATAAAATTGAGGACATTGTCCTCCTTTATCGCATTTTTTTATAAAAAAGGAATTTGCGCCAGTGCCGTAGGCCGTAGGTCTACAGAGCGGTTCACGCATCTTTACCTTCGTTGATCCGTTGTTTATAACTGTCTTTGACGTTTATCGTCGAAAACTAAAAACCGTTTTATTGTTTTCTTAAGACAGACGATAGGCTAGGCAACTACGATTCAATTTTTTTTCGTATTTTTTTCCTCTTTACTTGACATTTATCGTTATATTATGGACAATTCACACAATATCTTTATAAATTATAGCCTAAATGTTATTCTGATGTATACAGCTATATTATTATAAAGTTTCATTAAAATAGAATCAGTAGTTTTTGCGTGAAAGGGTAACAAACATCCATACATCCATACATTGTGGGATATTCCTGAGGAGAGTTGGCGTTAGGCAGGCCGCCGGCCGTAAAAGTTTTAGCTAAAACCTATACAGTATGGACTACGATCAAACTGTGCCGACCCCAAATAAGTGGGAAAATGTCAAGGAGATGATGATGATATCCGATACTTCCACAGAAATACATATTACGTTACAAAACGCGCCAGCAGGTTTTATTTACCAGCAGTAAATCAATACAAATACATAAACATTGATATTTCCGCAGCTAAAAATAATAAAAAAAATGGTAAATGACTCGCATCTCTTATAGACACCCTTTGTTTACTACACAATGCGGAGACAGCTACACAAGTCGTAGCAACAATAAGCCTTCGTAGCTGTCGCGTAGCACTGTGAATCGAGCTTGCTACGGCGTCACATGTAACACGAGATATGTGACCTTGCTACGAGATACTCTTGTTAACAAGAAACGTAGCTTACTTTTAGCACTTAGATCATGTCACTGATATTTTTTTTTATTATACATATAATTAAATAGGTCACGCTATTTAATAATTTATGTATATACTTACATATTACTTTATGGAATGTGTAAATAAAGTAAGCAAGTTTTAATCATATATATGATACGAAAAAAATTATTGATATTTGATTTGAGTTTCTAGATTATGAAATAGTCTACCCTAAGGATGTGCTAAAAAAAAAATAATTCTCAAAACATTAAAATGTATAGTTTTAGCAAAGTGAAAGGTCATGAAATTCGTGAATGAAACATGAGCTTAAAGATCAAGTTATCTGCTATAATATTATTATCGTAGTTTGCCTTGACTTTTGGAAACATGAGGAACAAGTTTTCATTGCATTAACATATGATAGAGTTAGAACAAATTTCGTAAAATTAATCGTGTCTTTATTCAAATTCCGTTACGTAAGTTTTTATTTAAATAGAAAAAGTTGCAATATACTATATGTTCATCACGTACATTCTATAAGATATATGAATAAATAAGCTCTTACGCCCGTAACTCATAGGAGTTGGCAGATATTACAGATTTTCGTTTGTTACAATGCTGGCACACTTCTGTCGCTTCTTTTACATTCGTATATCTACAGATACATGCTCGTCAACACCAGTCTGGTAGTCTAGAATGACCCGTACCAACAATGCCACTCACTTTTACAACATTAATTTATCTACGTTATTCTTTCTGTATTTTTTATTTAAACAAGCCGAACCACCGACCTTTTTTTATATATCTCAATAACTTGTGTTGGCAGAGCAATGGGCACAATTAAGGTACATAAATGGTTTCTTAGATATCTTTAACGGGAAAACATTTGGTTCCAAAGCTCTTGGAAATTTAGGTCCGTTGTTTGTTTTTTTCTTCTAATTTAGGTCCGTTGTTTGTTTATATCTTCTTACCAAGTAAAAGAACAGCTGGAAAAGAAGTAACTCACGTCAAACTAATTGCTTCTGATTAATAAATAGTATATTCGTGTTAAGTTAAATGAATTCCGATTAAATAATGATCACAATAACTGACTTCTGAAAACTTGTTTATTTTGTGAATTGCGTTATCCCATAAATATTTTTACTTCCGTCATCGATATATTTATTACGTTGAACTGTTTTGACTATGGGATTCGTCCATGAACATATATTGGGATGTTACTTTTTGCAAAGATAAAAATATTTACGCCCGTGAACTAAATGAGTGGACGGAATTTGAGGATTGTCCGTTTTCAAAACCTTCCTCACTTCTTTCAATGCCGCTTTTGCATACATTATTGTCGGTTACGGGTAATGTTAGTATTGCCTTTAATATAAGAATGAAACTTTTGTGATTGACACAGTTGATGTTGACTACTATCAACAACTGCTGTCTACTAATAGCGGTCGTCATTTAACATCAGCTTACTCGTTTGCTCCCTTGTATTATTTAAATAATTATTTAGTTAATAATGCTTAGCAGTAGTGGCCCTGGGTTATAGGCCCCGACTTACGTATTGTAGGTTCCGGGTGCGACCCCTGCTTTACTTTGTATTATTTATTTCATCAACGGTGAAGAAAAAGATCGTGGGCTAAACTGGCATATCTTAGAACCACCAAATTTGAATACACGTCACATGCACTAACCGGCACTGGGCCAGCGTCGTGAATTACAGCCTCTCCCTCTCTCGGAGAAGAGGCCTATGTCCCTGCAGTGGAAACGTATTAGAAAGGCTAGGCTATTATTATTAACAATGTCTCAAGAAAGTTTTAATAATTGTAAGTAGCAGGTAATTTAAAAAACCACAAAACCCGACTGACTGTGTGATAAAATCGTCATATTGCCTATGACTCTCCTGGGAAGATTACGAATGCAATGTTTAAATTATTCACTTTTTTAAATCGGTGAAGCCAAGTTTTGGGTCTGTCGTGAGAAAAAGAATCAATGAATCTCAAATTTTAATTTTGAATGTGATTATTTTATTCTAAGTGGATTTGGGTCCAAAGTTCATTGAAAATTTGCCAAAAATAAATATTTTCGAAGGGGTTAGGCTATTTTGACACACTTACTAAAAAAAGTTATAGCGAATTACTAAAAGGTTCGGACGAAATCGGCTAAAAATAGACTAACATTAAATCCTCATTTAATTTTTTTGTTTATATTAGTTATGAACGTGATTATTTATGAATTATATAATATTATTAGTTATGAAATGTGAAGTGTAAGATGAACAATCTTAGCTTCATTTTTATAACATGTCAATTTTATTATAGTTTTGGCCCAATAAAACGTTCGCTAAGAGCACGCAATCAACAACTATGCGACACGCTTTCCGTAACGAATTGCGGCAGCAGATTGCGTGTCGCGCCCCCGGGACATAAACGTCCTGGTATCCCGGATATCTACATTCGGTTATTTATTGTCCAAGTAACGACCCGACGTCAGATTGCTCTTAAAACTAATAAAGGTTGTTTATTATCATTTGACCGGGTTTCTGTGTAAGGTTCCCACAAATTGACGCCAACCGAAGTTAATCGTAAAAGATATAGATTTGGGCACTCTTGTTTTTTATCCATTAGCCTAAACTTGGGACAAAAAATCCTATTTTAATGAATTTCTACGAAAGGTAAGAAGCGTCCGATTCAAAAATCAATCTTGCTTGACTATAATTTATCTGTAGTCAAAATCGCCATAAAAATATTACATGGTTTTGACGGTCGACATATGCGTTTATATACGCGTTAAATTTGTCAAATATATAACATACCAGAGCCTGGCACGTATGCAAATATTAAACTAACACGTAGGTTCATCCAACACTTATTATAAACGGAAGGGAAAAAAACGGACAATCGGTTGCGACAATCTGGATGATGGGGTTTAAATTGACTTGAAAGAGAACGTTGTAACTGAAATTGTGAAAGGTATGCTTCGGTGGTTCGAACATGTTGAAATGATGAATGAAAAGAGAGTGACAAGTCAAATTTATGTTCCAAACTGAGTTGCAGGGGACAGCAGGGCAGGGGACCCAGAAAAATATATATCGTTAAGATGAGTGACATACTAAAGAATGGCGATATAATGTGTCCCTGTAACCGGCGAGTGTTTATGCATAGATGCATGGATGTAGAAGAAGTAAGAGAGGTGTGCCAGGATCGCGCCAAATGAAAATCCGTGATCTCTAACTTCTGGGTTCTGGCGTTGTTGTTTGAAAATGTTTATGAACATCTGTAACTAGATCAGCACAGCTTCCGTCAGTCTGCAAATATTTTACTTTAGGGAGAACTAATCACTTTAGGGAGAATTGTTAAATTACATCTTTACAAAAGTATAATAACACATCTTACTTGAATATTGTCACGGGACATTTGTCCTGATATCTTGCTTAATATATGAAAAAGAAGCATAAAAGAAATAAATAACGCTTTGAGTTTATCAAATTCTTATAGTTCATGCAGTTTAGAAGGTGATCACCCTGTATACATATAGTTTCTTTGTTTTCGTTCACTGTCCATGAC
>JWHW01037635.1:66030-95855 GCA_000931545.1 Papilio glaucus | reverse complement strand
CATTTTAACAATATTAATTACTTTAGCCTAGAAAGTGTTGAGTTTTGTGGGCGACTGCAGATATTGTCCGCTCGTAAACATCTGACATCATAATGCAATATTATGCAGCTTCGCACGAGAGGAAGCGTGTTTTAAATCTATATGCCGATTCCAACTAATAAAATTATTCCAACTAATAAAAAAATGTGATATATTTATTTTAATTTTATTACTTAATGTATCTGTTTACTCCTTGTTTCCTTCAGAATTTTTATAATTTTGAAATTTATATTCGCATATTTCGATTTTAATTTCCTTTTATACATACCATTCGTTTCTTTATACATATTTAATTCTATACCAATAGTAAAGTTTTTCTAAATGCACATATATCTGTGATATATGATTATGTCAATTAGCTGAACTTTAAACTATAAACTTTGCAATGCATTTACAACAACATTCTACGACTTTGACAGCCGAAATTGTTAACATTTAGGTACTCAGTATTCTAATACAAACATATTTTTGAAGGTCATGAGATATTGCATCTGTCGAATCAAAGGACGTCGTCCTGTGACCAACAACTTAGTACCCTTCGGGAGTCAATTAAAACTTGAATTCAAAAGTAATAAGCTGATGCTAAACTAGCGTGTGCCGCCTTTAGGCCACATCGCCTAACACCGTGTCGCATTGTGGTCAAACACTAGTTTATTCATGACTCAAATAATCTAAATTAAAGCAACTATTATTTCTTTAAATTAATCGAGGTGGATATTTTAAGTATTACAACACTATAAACGGAGCCCTCTAGTATCCGTGCCGATCGGCAATGTCGGCGTCGGTCGGCGTCGTCGAGATCAAATTCTTGAGAGCGAATGGCATCCGGCGCTGCAGCTGGCACCACGCCAGCTATGCTCGGCTAACTCGCCGTGGAATCCGCCCCGAGTTTACTTACACACGTTTAGTTTTGTATCATGTAGTTGTGTAATCAGCATTGCTCTTGGCAATGCCTATTAGACACCTAATTTGTATTGTACTTTAACTGTATGGCGCATTAGAAGTTATATGACGTTACTTTTTTTAATTTGGTTAAAAAATATAAAACTGGTTTTCATTTTTTTTATATTAGGGATTCCGTTTTTTTTTTTACATATAATTTAAGAAATCATTTTAGAAAGTTAAACAAATAACAGTAGAGAGCCCGCAACAACATCTGTACACGAATGGGCCGGCTCGAGCGGTGAAATACCGCGACCCCTCAGAAGACACGCGTGAAGTAGAAGTATTTTATAATTCTGCGTTTCGTCTGAAGAGTGAAGTGCCGGTGGCCCGGCGTCAGTCCTCTTCTCCTTCCCATAGTTTCCTACAAAGGATAGGATAGGAAGGGGAAGAGGATTGGACGGAGAAGGGGATGAATAGGACAAGGACAATTATCCATTTGTCCGCATACAACTGAGAGCGACACGAATCGTCAACGATAGAGCTCTTACCGATCGGCTTGATACTCTGGTATTGCGGAGGGAGTGCGAGTGCCTTCTGCATTTTTATCGTATATACGACGGCGAGTGTTCCCAAGAACTGTTTGGAATGATTCCTGCTGCCGAGTTTCGTCATCGGACGACTCGACAGACCGCCAGGTACCATCCACACCACTTGGATGGCTGGCATTTCTCAACAGTGCGGTTCTCGCGAAATTACCTGCCACGCACAGCTGCGTTGTGGAACGGTCTCTCCTCGGCGGTATTTCCAAATCGATACTACTTAGGGCCTTCAAGAAGCGAGTCTATTTTTCCTCAAAAGTCAGCAACGCATCTGCAGTTCCTCTGGTGTTGTCCATGGGCGTCGTCGTTGATCACCTCGGTGTTCCCGCTGCTTGTTTGCCCCCTTCTCTTATAAAAAAAGGAAGTAACCTTTTTCCTGTCTATTAAAGGTCGGCAACACATCTGCAACTCATTTGCTTGTGGCGGATGCCTATGGGTAGCGGTCACTTAACATCAGGTGAACCGATTACTCATTTGCCACCTTCTTCCATAAAAAAATGTTTGTATTTACAAAATGTTATATGGACAATAGTTATTATTATCAGCAATAAAGAGAAACTCTCTTTCTTACAGAGCAAAAACAAAACAGCAGAGGAAAAATATCTGTCGCCCTCTTTTCAACCGCTTATTGCTGCTATCACTGTTATAAATAATTTGTAATTTTAATACCATATTATAATATAAAATGCACATGCGTGTTATTGAATACGATTGACTCGGTGTAGTCTAAAAAGAAGCGTCTTCCATACAATGAAGCCGCTAGTTTCACACCGGTCTCAGACGAATCGAGATTTGACTATTTCTTTTCCCGGCGCCTCGCCCACGATTTATTGTGGTTATCATTTTAACTAAGCGCAGGTATTACTCTAAATATGTGGTGACGATGAATGTTTGGTGTTGCTTTATCCACTTCGTCTATTTTCGTCAGATTCTTCGAATGCCTTATAAAAATAAGTGGAATGTTGTGAACTTGTCGTAAGCTTCGTTTAGATATTCCGAAAGAGTGTTTATTTTGTGTGTTTAATTTTTGTTTTGCACGTTCAAACCAAACAATTTCAATAAATACAAGCATATTATCTACAACTAAAAAGTGTTTGAAATTAAAAATAAACTCAACATGTTCTACAACAATTAACTACGCAATCCTCACAACGTCAATACAAATACAGACCTAAAAATACTTGTAAAAATTATAAATAAAAGTAACTGGACGTAAATATTGTATTTCTACATCGTCTTTGTAATTCCATATCCTACTTGTCTTTCTGATTATTGAATGAATTTGAATTTTTCATCGATGTGGCTATAAAATAATCTCATGCTTAAATTTGTGGACGAGGAGTTACGTTTTAATTATATTTTAAAAGATCTATAAATATTAACTAAAATAACATTTATTCTATTGCGTCTCATTAAACCTGCAGCCATGTGTAAACATCACAACAGATACAATGTAGTTATTAGTTGTTTCTGAGCTAGAGTCCTAAATTTAACAGCTGTTATAAACTGACCTGTTCATTGAATGTCGACTAGTGGTTGTTAATTTCGTATTTAAAATAGTACACGACTGCTTGAGTTGTTTGTTCGCCGACAAAATCAAATGTGAGCGTGTGAAATCATTCAGTAGACATGTTGCGTGGTTTCCGGTCGAGTCGAGTTTAACCGAGTTTGTTAAAATCGTTTTTTAGTTATTTATAACTAGTAATTCGCCTCGTTTCGCTCGGGTATCACTAATTAAGTTGATCCGATCGCTATCAAACAGGAACACCCGTTATTCCGATCTGAACGTTTCCTGAAAAATTACATTAAAATCGTCCCAGCCGTTTCGGAACACAAATAACATACATACACACATCGCCTTTTATATAAATAGATATTGACTAGAACGACAAGCGCATTGATTGATTGATCGCATAACATACATCGTCATATCGTATTTTAAAACAAGCTACGAGTAAATATTTTTATAAAATGATTCATACATTACATTTACCTCCTTAACTTTCCTATGTAAGTCTTATTCCTTGGACGTCCAAGGATTTTTTTTTATTCCATACAAAATTTTATTATCTGTATATTTTTATACATCATACAAAATATTTTGATTTAATTTGTACCGAAGATTGTCCAATTTATTTAAGACCCATGAGACAACATTTTTATTACCCTGACTAGGAACATCATACTCGTAGTTCACTTTTTTTAATGTATTATTTCGCCTGTTAACCGAGCTTCAAAATGTACTTGTGTACTATGCACTTGAGTATTCCAATCACTCTTTAAATTTAATTGTGATACCAGGAGCAGTAAGAGACAGGTTGCTTAAAGTTAAATGACGAAATTAACTTAAATCGTGGGCGTTCTTAGAGGAATCAAGTAAGTAATAAAGTGGTCGCACTGACTAACGTGTTAAACTAAACAATCAATGTATCTGAGTTCTGGCTTGTATCCAATGTCGAACTTACTTATAAATAATTGTAGTGTTGAATGCTCTGGCTTGTTTTATTTTATTTTATGCTGTTTTATTGACACAACAACAACATTCGCATTAGTAAACGTTAATTAAAAATAACACAAAATATTCTGACATGCACATGAATTGTTATTAAACTGTTAGCAGGTACAACTCTCACAATAACATGGAAAAAATTAATTATAATCTGTGTACTTCAGACCGTGTTGCTCTAGTGATATGAGAAAATGTGTCAAAGTGGTGGAAATGTTTATATGATACAACTATATGCACGACACCTTAGTGAACAGTTTAAAGTAAATGCGTTACGCGTCGGAACCTGTGAACAGTGTGAATTGTTCAAAAATATTAAATCTACGTTTTTTGTGGAAGACTCAGCCCCTGTTATATTTGTGACATACTAACCTCTTAAAGTTAGCTTAGTATCTTTTTTTAGTAAGGTTAAAAGACACTTTAAAGATCCAAAAATAAGCTTTTATTACCCTAATGCATCCGGGTGTCGTACTTATAGTTATGTTGTTGGATTTTCATGTATCTATGTTCCTGCATATGTTATGGACGTGTTTTGTTACAATTTTATTGAACTCGTTATACACATCTAAGCTAAATCACAATCTCACGTGACGTCAAAAGAAATTTCTGAATGCGCACTGGAAACGTCCATTCATTACTATAAGTTTTTTTATAACTTTTTTATAACTTTGAACCTAAATATTGACCCGCTATTGAAACTGAGATCTGAGGATCTAATCTCAGTCAGGTACAATTAATTCTCATCATATCAACAGAACTATAGTTTGAATATTACATTAATGTAAATTTAATACGTGCTTTCTGTGATAAAGTAAACTTAAATTTTATTATAATACGTTTATAATTATCATATGATTTATAATAAAAAGATAACGATGAAAAGATTTTGTGTATATCAACGAGTAACTTTATTAGAAATAATTTAAACATTAAAAGAATTTATAGACGTGTTTGTTTTATCAATACGTAGATTAGCAAAGTATCCATACGATTAGATCCGCATTCACTACAGTGCAGCCAAGTGAGTGTCTGAATTTAGGTTCTGCATTTTTTTTACGTTTTTTTTTTTACATTAAATAAAACAAAATATGGCATTCGCTGGAAATAGATCATTTAATTACCACATCTACTTTGCCCAAAAACCTTCAATAAAACAAACCTACCTTTTAGCGTTTCGTTTTAAATTATTATCTTTACCTATTTAAAATGCAATGGAACTAGTTCTTGGAATATGATTGAACTTGCGAGGTGTTTCCTGTTTTCAATAATATATTTTTAAGTAAGCTTTCAGCAAAAATAGTTTTTATTTCAAATTTAAACGCCCCGACACTTATTAATAGATGACTATATAATAATAGTTGAATGCTCTTAGAACAGGAAGTTGGTGCAAAGAGCCTTCACACTGAGAAACCGATGATTTCGGTGACACTTTCTGGCTGCTATTCAAAGGGCCCTTCGATCATTGCGGACAGACAGCTCACCTCAACACTAAAACCGTCAATACAAGCACATATGTCTCGATGGAAATGTCAATGCTTGATTTATTTCTGAAAACCGCAGTGTTGACGTTCGTTGAACTTTTATATGAAACGGATTTTAGCAATTCACAACTGTATGCTTTTATAAAAGTTCTTAATCCACTATAATAATATTTTAATATTATTCTGCTTTTGGATCCAACTTTCGTCTACGTTATCTGAAATCCATCCGACAATAATTCTATTTTTTTATGAGCACTCTCATAAAAAAAATCGAATTATTGTAATGAAATCCTATGCCATTTCAACGTGTCTACTTTCTGGAAATTATACAGAGGAGTTTCTGTTAAAAAGCCTTTAAGGTCATGTGAGAATAGTGGTTATTTCGTATTGTAATAAAAGTGATACCACGTGGAATGTGGTATTTATAATTTTCCCATATGATAATATGTATTTTTGTTAATTATATTACTCTCTGAAGGATCTTCTAGAAGAACATAATTCTTTTAAAACATTATAATTTATGTCGGTCCTAGTGACGAAATACTTTGACCCTTTTTCGCGACTTCCGCATACGCACGGCCAAGGAATGTTTGTAAAAAAAACGAATTCCGTCAAAACGGTGTCTGCATGCTAAAGGTCAAAAGAATGTTTAGATAAATGAATGATTTGAAACAGACATTGAATGTAACTGCGCCACCTTTTACCTTGGACATTGCAATAAAAAAATCTAAATATTTTTATCGATTGCAGTTCTGTTCTTTTGATGAATTTGAATACTTACCTTGGGACTTAGAGTTTGTAAATCTATTTCAATGAAAAAAATTCGGATGAAGGAAATGAACAAGAATGCGATTCATCTAAGGTCCGTTTACTAGCGCTATCCTATAAACATTCACAGTAAATATAATACATATAGGCATATTCATCCGTACTCATATTGTATAAAATATAGGTATTTAAAAATTACTCACATGCTTATATATCTTTTAATGGGTGCGAAGGGAATTGGGCATAGTTACACCACAATCCTTAGAAGAAAGGCAGGAGAATATTGATACCGTCGCGGTATCTTCTAAGGTAGAAGGATAGATGTCCCCAGGCAAGCCTGTATATCCATGAAGGAGGTACAAAATATCTCTAATGCAAATAAAACTCAAAAACCTGAATATGTTTCGTGATCGGACTATGATTTCGCAACAACTATACGAAAACTGGGCTTTCCTTTCCAAATCATCCGTATAGCACAAATTAAAAATTGCTGGGATCTTATACATTTGCCATAGAAACAAGGAAGTCACCTATTTGTACATACTTCCTGTAAATATTTGTATCAGTAGAATTAAATAAATAATAAGAATACTTGCAAAACCATTTATGTAGATTACGAGATTACACAAACGACATTATACGTAAACATGCGTCATTTTACAACACGCAAGAGACAGCGCCAAGTAAGTCGTTGTCCTGCCTTATTCAGTTCATCTTCTTGAAAACAGTATAATATAATTTCGTAAAATCAACAAAAGTTAGTTTATTCGGTTAGGTTATTGTTCCATTTTCATTGGAATTAAATATTGTCCGGCGCCTGTCATAAAGACGAATTAAAACATGTCTCGCGCAGTTACAGCGTAAGGAATGTACCTGTAGCCAATTAAAGTACGTTTAACGATGTCGAAAAACCCTCAAATGGTTCAAGTAACTCGAGTCCATTGATCTCAACCTCATTCTTATATCTCTTAAGCGATGGTATAATTTTAAATGAAAACTCAACTGCCCTACTTAGTGAGGAAAATGCAAAAATAAATTCATAAAGAAATAGGTCTTCAATACAATTAAAATATGCAATGAAAACAAACGCTTCGCAGAGTGTCCATTCAATTTTTTTTATTCCGACATTATGTAATCAGTTCACCGCAAACTAGGTTACAGATGGACATCGGGAGAGAATAGGTGTCCGCAGTGACCGCATTCTCGTATGATGGAATTACATCATTTTGACTCAAAATTTGTTTATCTCTATGTAAGAATTTATTTAGAGTACATTAAAATAATTATACGTCGACTAGCGACCCGCCCCGTCTACGCACGGGTAATTTCTTTCTTTTTTAGAATTTAGAATAATCCTTTTTTATTTCTCGTCTACGTAATAAGAGAAATTTCTGTGTAAAATGTCACGCCCAGTAGTTTGGGCTGTGCGTTGGTATATCAGTTACTCAATTTTTTATTATTCATATCTATAAAAAAGAAATAAGGGCAGTCACAAGGACTGCCGACAGAAGTGAAAACTCAAAACAAGTGGAAAGGCGCGACAATAGTTCAAAAATAAATAAAATAATCAATAAAAACTAAGCCCTTGTTTGTTAAAATTAAATTCAAAATTAAATACAATAAAAGTAATGAAAAAAAGCATGTTGTTCACGCGAACCCATAAGATTTTCCCCTTACAAATCGTCTAACGCGGCTAACGATGTTTTCACTTGCAAAATATATGTCAATATCATATTAAATGATTATTTAATATATGAATAAATTGAGTCGATTAAAGGTGCAGAAAGAATTCTTAGACAAAACCAGAATAAATCCAGAACTAACCACATAGCCGTTTAGGTTTTCATATGCCCGGACCGATAAAACTAACCATTTTCAATTATTGCCACAATTACTAATCCTTGGAATTAAACTAATGTTACGAATTTTATCGCGTTCATTTTTCGTTTTTTGATTTCCGACGTTTCGAGTACTTTACAGCGCTCATGGTCACAGGGAGGACTCAGGTGTCAGACGTCGTAATGTCAAAAGTTGCTGGCGAAGTACCCACTTATTTTGATGAGCTCACTGTATCTTGAGGTGTTGCAGTTGTATGCTTTTTTCGAGATTTCATTTTATTAATTACGAGATCCCAAGCCGGTGGCAGTAGCCAGCCATCTTCCCTATTGAAATTAGCCATTATATAAGATTTGATTAACCACAAGTCCTCGCAAAAGAACGACGCTTCCTACCCAGGATGATACGCGAGGCTATTGTAATAAAAAATATCCTAATTTCAAAGGGAAGATGGCTGGGTACTACCACTAGTATGGGATCCCGTGATTAATAAAAAAAAATCTCAAACCATGCATACAACTGCAAGATCTCAAGATACAGTAAGCTCAATCTGCATAGATCGGAGCAGAAATAATTAATTGTAAATAAGTGGGTACTTCGCCAGCAACTTTTGACATTGGGACGTCTGACACCTCAGTCCTCCCTGTGACCATGAGCGCTGTAAAGAACTCGAAACGTCGGGAATCAAAAAGTGATAAATAAACGCGATAAAATCGGTAAAATTAGTTTTATTCCAAAGTGTAGTATTCGCGTAAATATAAATGGTATACGACGCTACGCGACGTGAAAATTTCTAGCAGACGTTGTACGTATTTGTGGCCTATGTCAAGTCGCAATATGACCCATCGAGTCGCCTTTGTCGCTTCTAGCACCTCATCAGAACAACGGGTAAGACACAAGTTATATTTCGTAATTTCTTACTTTGTCTTATGCAGCTTGACTTCGTTATGACTATTGTCATAATTCATTTTAAATATGTTTGTATTGATTCTGATTATTCGGTTAAATACGTATCTAATTTTGTATAGAAATAAGTCACAAATTTGTGAATAAAAAGACGAAAGCACCTCTCATTAGCTTTGATACTTCACTAAGTTTTCTAGATCGTTAATTATTTTTCCACATAAAACCAATAACTAAATCACCTACATCAGCCATACATAATGGACTATTTTTATGCAAATCTATGATTTGCTTTGAATGGGGCTTTGCTTACAAATGTCGTAAATTTATTAAAGTTTCTCAACAAAAGATTACAAACCAAATTTCTTCTTCAGTGGTAGGATCTTTGATCTTTCAGTGTAGTTTTTGTACCTTGATATTCATTCAAGCGTTGCCACGTGATTCCTGGACCATCTGATACTGTTATTTTATCGTGTAATAAATTAGTAATGCAGACACGGGAACGAATTACATTTCTTATTTACACTTCCAAGTCATTACGACTTTTAAAATATGCGGAACTTGAAAGTCGCTTCCGGTGTAGTGTACTCTGTAAATGAGTCTTTCGATTTATGTGTACGTGTGTGGGAGTTATGTCCTCCTCCAGATAAGTAAGTATATACGATTTGCTATTTTATGGAAACTGTTAAAGTTAAAGGTCAAAGAGTACGTGTCTACAGTCCACCTACGAATATAGATAATAAAACTTACATAAGTTTGAAATTATACCTGTAACCTTTATGAAATAATATCGATCAAAATCGATTATGTTTATTTTTCTATAAGCCTATTTGACTATGATCTTAATTACAAAGTAAAGGCTCATGGCAAAGCTTTCTATTGGTGAAGTTTTTTTTTTTAAATCAGTTCAGTACTTTTTGAGTTAAACGCGAACAAAAATTTCTCTTTGTAATATTAGCCGTCGATTCAGCCTATATTCGTCTACTACTGCTGAACGTAGGCCCATTGATCGCCACAAAGATCGGTAGCCTGCCCTCATCCAGTGGGCTCCCCGCAACTTTGACCAGATCATCTGTCCATCGTGTGGGAGGTCTACGCTGCGTCGACCTGTACGTGGCCGCCACTCTAGGACCTTTTGGCCTTTGTATTAGCATAGACAAAATATTACGCTTACAAAGGACCTCGAGACCTTAAGTAATTATCTTAGATAAAGTTTTCAAAATTACTTTATGATTAACTTAGTTTTCTTTTATTACGACTCTTAGTAAAGTAAAATATTCCTTTTTTGTTTGTTATAAATGTGCTCTTAGCAACTTGATTTCATAATGATATAAAATTGATCGAAAGAAGAAGTCTGAGTTGCGATAAAAATATAATTATTTTCGTTTGTTGGTTTATGACGGATTGATAGTCTGACAGTGAAGTGGAAACTTTTGGAGAATTTATATTGGGTGGCGCGACATCCGCTTCTTTATTAATTACATAATAAAACGAAATTTTAATTGGGCCTTAGTCAAGACACGTTTTTATTTGCATGGTCTAGATATTTGTATCTAGAAACGGAATATTTTGTCATAATTTTTACCAACTTTTATACGTGCGATTGACTTGAAAATTTACACTCGTAACAAAAACATTTTAATATTAAGAATATCGCCATCGAGGTATGTATATAATATGTAGAAACTTTATGTATTGGCAACTTAGCGTGTTTTTGAAGTGAAACTTCTTTATCGGGGTTGGAAAAAAATTTAGTGTAGCATTTTTTCGTTACGCGTCACATTTTTGAAGTGAAATTCCGTTACGCGTCACATTTTTCCGTTACGCGCCATCTTTTTCGTCATTAAACATTATAACTTATTATAACGTTACCATGGCAACTGATATTGGACATGACTATTATGGTTTTACTAACCTCGGGAACAGCTTATTTTTGTTGATTATTTATTTTTTATCTATTGTCGCGCATTCCTATCTGTTTTGAGGTTTCACTTCTTTCGGCAGTCCTTATGACTGCTTGTGTTTTTTTTATTTTTTTAGTTTTTAAAACTAATTATTTGTATATACTATGTTTTGTTTTCACTTGCGTCATAGACTAAACATAAATCGATTGTTTTTTGACATTTATCTTATTACTATCCAGCTATCCAGTTGCAAGAAAAAGTAAGGTTAAGAGGTGTGACTCTCTAAAATGAACCCTCTTATATCATTTAATTCATTTTTTTTATTCACCGTTGCGAATCTGTCGTGGTCGTACATACGTACCATTAGTACAAACGAAAATGTAATACTATTAATATCACTTCGGTACTTCGAACTCGGTGAAGAAGAGGCAATTTTTATATCCATTAAAGACATGTTTACCTAACTGTTTCTATACACAGTAGGTGTTCATGACGTTGGTTTTCAAACAAACAAATTTACACCGCCCACCATTTAAGTCTGTCACTTTGACATGCGTTTGGCTGTAGAAATAAGAAATAATTAGTCTCTTACATTTATTCTTTGGAGTAGACAGAATTAAGTATTTCACGGGATACAACATTCACAAATTTCGCTGTAAATTATGAACGTTTCTGATGAGAATGAATGGAAACTAACTGTGATGTGAATCTGCAATTTAGCACTGATATTATTACCCCTTATACAACAAATTTTGATTATTTATAATTAAATTTTACAGGGTGTTTACAAGAAGTTTTGCGCCAATGCCGCGAGTACCTTGATCGTACGTCTGCGAGAGAGACCTTGCTCGATATCTACGCGTTCATTCACAAGCCGTGTCGCGAGCACAGATGCAAGCAAGATGTTTTGATTCGCACAAATCGTATCAAAGTCATTTCCAACACAAGGATAAGTAATTTTAATTCAACTGTATATGACTTCCGTGTTAATATATTATATAGTTTGTTTATATATTATATAAAACGTAGTGACGATAACCGGTTGTCGTTTCGTCGTAGGCGTTTCCTTTAATTCTTTTATTGTTTCAACCTTGTTATACTGAAGTTTTATATACGCACTTTTATTATGCGAATGTCGTTATTTTTTTATAACAAGAACTGTTGATTTGTCAAATTGTTTCAAATTTATGTCTCTTTTGAAATGTCGGCAAAAATTACAGGAAAAAATATGTTTACTATACTTTTATTAGCTTACAGAATATATTTTGCGCTATCAATAGTTTTGTGGTCGGTTGGATGGTTTGTATTTTATTGAAATAAGTTTTTACTAATAAATCTTCGATTTTAGGAATACTTTACTCAATATACTTGTCAAGATTATTTGCCTGAATATTGAGGTCTAGTTCTTAACGTATTACATTTAGAGTCTCGCAGCATTTAACATTGGTACAGTTAGTAGCAGTTGTTTTATTCAACGGAGTCTGCCCGGACCGGACCAGGATGTAGAGATCAAACCAAATAAGACTACTTATTCCGTCTTCCCTTTCCGACGCTGACGATTCATCTGCTGTTTTGTTGCAAAGTCGCAGATGAATTGTCAGCATGACTATGACCATGTTAGACTAATGTATTTTTGGAAGGATGAATGAAGGGAGAGTAACGAAACAAATTTATGTTGCAAAAGAGAGTTGTAGTTGTTGTAGTGAGTTGGCAGGGGACGTCCAAGGAGTACTTATATCGATCAGGCTCGTCACATACTAAAGACGGGCAATATAAGAAGTACCCATAACCGACGAACTTGTGTGCCTACATATATGGATATAGAAGAAGCGTGAGAGGTGTGCCAGGATCGCGTCAAATGGAAGTCCGTGATCTCTGCCTATCCCTCTGTTTTATGGGCGTGAGCGTATTTATTCTGTTAATGTCTACTCCCGGTTTCTTCCACTAAAAGATGTGATTTTTTGGTCAAAGCGCGTGTTTCAAAAATGATTAAAATTTATTGAAGCCTGTTTAAGATATTTAAGATTTAGAAAGACACCTTTAAATTTAAGAACGAAAACTAATGTATTTAAATAATTTAAGCAGATACCGCGATAGCGGGAATATACATATATATGTACATATACAAGAACTGCTCGTTTTCTATGATATGTTTTATTGATTGTTTATAAAACATGGGGTAGTCATTTAAAAAATTAATAGTTTATATTAAACATGATTATTACATAATTAATAGTTTCAAGAATGAATACATTCATCTTAAATTTATTATTAATTTTAATATTAAAAGCTATTAAAGCAAATCTCATATTTCACAGGAAAATATCTTTACTGTTTGCTAATCCTCTCAGAACTATGAGTGTGTGGCGCAGTACAGTGACTCACTGAAAGCCATTCGCGGAAACGTTGTAAAGAAAAACAATGAATGCGTTCTCTTAGCGCTAATAATAATGTCAATTGTCAACCTTCAGCAGTCTCGCTAATGGGCGTTGCGTGAAAAAATCGTCTCTTCAAAACGACCCTCAAAAAATTTCAACATTTATCATCTTTAAATTATGCTGATAGTTTAACCATTACACATATATGTATTTATCAAAATTCATGTAAAAGTAGGATACCAATCTTATTATTATAATACTGTAAGAAGATTTTATATAAATGAAAATGAAACAATAATTGAAAATATAGTTCCAGAAACTGACGTTTTCTTAATATTATACAAATAATTGTTTTATGTATATGAAAAGCAATAAATTTACAACAACGTGTCACTGTGTAAATAAAGTACAGAATCAATTTTATTTTTATAGATAAACGAGACGCGGCTCACGTGATGTTTACCGTCATTAAAAACATCATCAACCCTAGAAGACGCATTTGCAGGCCCATCTTTATAGAAAGCTTCTGTGACTGTCAATCCATAAGAAGGTACGTTTGGCTGTAGAAATAAGATACTATACGAACGTTGTGCAATTTTCATAAATAATAATATTTACATAAATATGATTATTGTGTATGTGACATTTAAAGGATTTATAATAAATACGGACAGAAGTATATTATTATGTCTAGAAATAGTTTTCCTAGAAATGTATAAAAGCTGATGTCATAAAAATGTACACTGTGGCTGCAAGTTGAGATATTTCAATGTAACAATTTTATAGAAGCGGAAAGCTGGCTGTCAACGGCAGCCGGCGTCCCCGCGCACCTTACAAGCCCAGCATTGAAAAATACTTAGGTATAAATAAACAGATCAATACACATTTGAATGTCGTAGAATGTGCACGTGTTAATGTTTGTGATTTATAAGCACGCTTTTATTAGCTTGAAATATATGTTGTAAGTACTATCATTAACGAACAGTAACAGTTTTTAATGTCACAGATATCGTAAACATAAAAAAAACTTACGGATGACATTGATATACAACTCACGCCGACGTTGTTGAGCCTTTATCTTTACTATATTAAAATCCATAACTTAAGAATACTCTAACTAAGAGAAAAAAATGGAAATATAATTGGCTCTTCCGGAACCCCACTTATGAGACACGAGTATACGTACTAGTACGTATTTTCCGGCCAATTCGTGTTACATCTTCAACAAGTCAGCTATAAATATTACCTAGGTCTGTATTAGTGCTCTAAATGCAGAAAGAATTCGCAAATCAATAACTACAACACTTAATCTATACTAACATTATAAGAAGGTAAAACTTGTATGTTTGGATGTTCGACGTAATCTCCGGTACTACTGATCCGATTTAAAAAATTCTTTCACAGTTAGAAAGTTATATTATACCTGAGTGCTATAAACTACTTTTTATGTTCAGTTGCAGAAGTTATTTGTTTGCGCTAATCTCAATAACTACCGATCGGGTTCGAAAAATCTTCTTTGCTTTGACAGCTCAATTATCACGAAAGGTTATAAGCGATTTAACATCACATTGTGACTCTTGGGAGCCTAGTAGAAAGTAAATAATACTAAGCGTGAAGGATGTATTAACACCAACATTCCAGATGTAGTTCGCGAGTGAAACCATTGGGCACAGCTAGTATGTACATAATTACATAAATACGTAATCCAATCCTTACAATGGTAATGATTTAATTACGTATTTGTTTTACGCACGCACGCATTTCCTCTGTGCTTTAGTACCAAGGCGCCATAAAACTGTATTATTACTTTTGTATATCCTATTCTTACTGGTGAAGATGGAAATCACTAATGCTTCCTTATTACATTTTCATGAAGGTTTTTGTCCTTGATGTGAGAATAGAATAGCTTGTTTAACCTAACTGTTAAAAAAAATATCTTTATCGAGAAATCGAAACCGGAATTTAGCGGCTTTATAACTATTTTTCTTATCACCGAGCTGAGACATCGCCAGCGAAAATACATATGCGTTGAAACGAATCCCTAGTTTAATAATGACCGTAACCTCGGGTCGTAGAGGAGGCGCGATGTGGCATTAAACTTTATTTTTACGCAACTGTTTATCACCGCAATTCGCAAGCAACGCGATTTCTTAAACAATCCAACGACCACATAAACAGTGGGTAAGTAGTTGCGTACGTAATGCCAGGGGGAAGACGCCTTCATAATATACGAATCACGCATACGCAAAAACGAGAGAAACGTTTCAATAATATACGGAAAGATCACCAAAGAAAACTATTTTTAAGACTGACGATGGCTTTGTTATTTAATCTAAATTGATTAAAAAATCCTACTATTTGTAAAAATTAAAGGCTCTAAACCTTCTGAGTTTTATTATAACACATATAAATATATGCTTTAGGACTAAATGATAACATTAGATACCAACCCATATCTCAAATCTCAAGGCGGATGGTTATGGCTGATAGCCACTGATACACTTTCAAAAAACATCTTTTCACATTAAATTCTATATGCGATTTTTTATAATATTGCCTTGTCATTAAAGCTAGATACGGAATCTGTTTTAGAGACGTGCCACACAGTCAGTGGATTGTAATGTATAAAAAGTGATTTAATTAGTGAACACGGGTTTGTTCCACAAATTGTTAATTGTATAATCACCAGGACTGGCGGGCGCCTTGTATTAAGGATTTGGGGACGGTCGTTGAACCCTGCAAGCGTCGTCTGTCCGTTCATTACTCTATAAGTCAATCCTTTTTAATAAGAGTTACATTAAATTAGCCTAAAAATCTGTTAAAGTTTTCATGCCAATTATATTGAGCAAGTCTGAAAAATGACCAAAATATGTATGCCTATTTATTTTAAAGATTTATTTAAATTCTAAAATAAATATAATAGCAAAAACTGTTTTAATAGTTATATCGGGTCATAAGTTCTGTCACAAACTTTTAATGTAATCAATGATACACTTTTTGTTAATTATTCAGAAACTAAAATGAAATGAAAGGTAATTAAATATAGACTACAATTTATTTACATTATTCTAAACGCGACCAGTCATCGATTGCAGCACGCACCACATTCATATCTATTTCTGCCGCTGCTTTAACTAGAGATGCTCGAAGAGATTCCAATTCCTGATGAGGTTTAGCGCAGACATTCTTCTCCAAATGTTGCCATATCCTGTAGTCCAGTGGGTTCAAATTTAGACAAGAAGAGGGCCGGTATTCGTGCCCGATAAAGTTGATTCCATGGGTGGTTACCTGCGGAGTCCTGTTGGAATACCCAATGTATGTTTTCGAACATTGTTCGAGAAAGAGGTTCCACTTTGTTGATAAGGACGGTATTTTGGTATACAACGTCACTGGTTTTTAGACCTTTTTTTACAAAAAAAAAACACGATAGTTAAGCCTGAATATAAGACTCCAAGCCAAACCATGAGTGACGAACGATAATGACCTCGTTGAACCCTCCGAATACGTGAGCTGGCTTCTTTACTGCTGTGGGCATATAATAAAATAAATATATAAATCTAATACAATTAAATACTGTATTTTATCTAAAGGATATAATAATTAAATAAAAAGGTCAATAAAGTTCACGTAAACGAAAGAGGGTTAGGGTGAGACACAGAGGATTAGTTTCTGATGACAATGTTGTGGGTCTTGTCCATTTGGAGCACAGCGCTTCCATGGCACGAGTATCACATGCCTGATGACCAAATCACTAGGTCAATGACAATCGTCATGCGCCTTGAAATATAAAATATACAATGGTTGCCAACATTATACAATACACGTAGTTCCGTTAGGAAATAGAGAGTATCGGTCACATTTCCGTTTTGACGCCGGTCAGATCAATTTCTTCTCGGCTTGCGATGATGCATGCGACATAGCAAATCACCGGTCTTAAATTTCAAGACGTCTCTAGGTCAACTCAAAGGCCGAGAGTGTACCTTGATTATTTTAAATATTTATTTCAGTCGTGGCAGATGATAAAAATGCACCTATTTGTCTAATAAACATCGTAAATTAAGATATACTTTGAAGTTCCAAAGGAAAACTTTTCATTCGGCTTTTACGAGGTGTGACAGTCTGGGAATTCCGAGACCAGACCTGATGTAAGATACATGTATGATCTAGGCCTCTTTTATTCCTAAGAGATATTATGTAACGGCAACCTATTAAGCCGAATGTTGGTCGATCATTCGATATACAATTTGATAATAGCAATGAAATGGCGATAATTTGTTTAGTATGGCATATGACAAATGATCATTTTGATACTATTACGGCAGCTGCTGTTCAATTAATGCACCACTCGACCAGGGATTTGCTACGAAAATACTACTACGCGCCAAATACTAACGTGGAGAAGAGATTCCTTCACATACGTGTTGCTTCTGAAATTATTGAAGTGCGCTGAGGTCGAATCCGTATTGCCATTCCTTTCTCTCATTTCGTACCTTATATGCATCACTCTACTATATTTGATAACACAACTGGAGTTTTTTGAGTTCTTCCCAATCAATGTTTATAGAAAGAAGAATTGGTCACTTAACATCTGGGATAGTTTGTTTTTTCTACTGCTTCCTACACAAAAAGGTACATTGACTCAATTCGAACCAAAAAATATATCGATACGAGTGCTACACTCTTTATCTAACCACTAAATTTTATGAACCTTTGTTTTGAAACCATCGCTCTTTTAAATAATTTGAAATCACGATTAAAGTCAAGTAAACGATCTTCCTACAGGAGTCTCGGCAGTCCGTCGACTCCGAGCCGAGTTTGAGGCAAATAGGTGCTTAACTGAATGATTTATGACTGGAAAGCTGCGTGGGGTCGATGTCTCTGTCCATTTCGTAAACAGCTTTGTACAATTGAATAATGCACGTGCAGCCGCTCGGAAAAACACCTGAAATATATATTATGTCATTAAATTTATTTAATGCGTTTATTGACTTTTCCTTAGCCAAAGTGGTTGTACGAAAATTTAAAACAAAAACATTGGCTCCTTGTAAAGTGTAAAAAATAATAAACCTGGGTTTTGTTTCCTTGTATCGAATATCATATGAAATCGGGAAGCTTATATCGACGCAGGCTTGGCGTCAAGATATTTCTTTTTTTTTAAGTTATGTATACAGATAAATAAAATTGAAGTGTCTGTATGTAATATCAAAATAAAATTTCCATACTCAACACACAAGATTTTTGTCTGTCTGTCCGGTTGTTCCGGGTAATCTCCTAAACGACATTGTGTGACTGAAACGACTGTGTGTTTAATAAAATAAGATAAATATTTTAACAGTTTAAAACAACAGTTGGAAATTCAACTTGATTTTTTTGGTGCCGCAGCTTACGAGATCGTAAACAGACGCCTTTTTTAGTTGTTGTTATTTGTCTTAAACAAGAGCGTTATTACTTTACCATTTTAGGAACTTTAAAATTGAACAGAAAAAACGCCGGGCGAAATGTAGATCTATACAGAAATAAACTAAATTAAATTGTACGTAATATCAAAATATAATTTTAATACAGATTTTTTATATTTTATTTTGTAGATGTTAAAACAATTAATGTAAGCAGTTATTATAATGCCTGGTCAATATGAGCCAATGGCTACCACTTCCGTTGGTGCCACCTTGCCCAATTATTGTAAAAAACACTATTATAAACTTTTATAAATTCTGCGAAGTGATTAATACTTTTTATTTGATTCCACGCGATCGAAGTCGCGCGTAACAGCTAGTATACATATATAGTTTTAGTGTTTCAACTATATCTACCGCCATTTCTTTAAATTTTGTGAAGTGATTTTGCATTTATTTATGTTTTAGTTACGAAAACATCAAGAACCACAATAAGCAAAGAAATTAAAAGCGGATGTTATGTTTTACGAGTAGAGCAGCATATTTAATAAAATAAATTTACGAAAATATTCACGTTTACGACGTCTAGAGTTACTTTTTTATTTTATTTACGAAAAGAAACATATTTTTTTTTAGTATTTACCAAGCTTATGTGTCTATTTTCTATCAATTTTACCGTGAATTCTACCATACTAAGGAAGGGAAAGAACTAATAAGTGTGTCCACTACATGTCTTTGGCAGCAATTATAGAAACAAACACGGGAAGCATAGTTGGTTTCGCACGGCTAGGAAATTCTATCAAGTGCATCTCAACCATAAACGCCTTCTTTAGTATGGCAACATAATTTACAAATATTTCTGATTAGGTCATGCTGATACACATTTTTCATGGTACATTTTCTTATTTCTTAGTTACTTTTCCCATACTAACAAGGTATTAATTTCTAATTCAACATCATTTTATTTTACAGTTACACTTTTATCACAATTTTTTGGCCCTGATTCAGAGTCACGTTTCGAATATTTACATATACTCTTTTACGGGTCTTCTCGGTAATTAAGATAATAATTATTAGGTCGATATGTTCCAATAACATTCGAGATGAAATGATTCTTTGGCGCCACACTATCCTCATGTTAATAAAATTCATCTATGAACATCTCAGCAGTACTCGCCGCAAATCAATCCACACTCCTCGACATCAATGATTTCAAATTTTTATTAGCGTTGTTTTACGATTTGCGGTTCGAATTAAATGAATCGCGGATTTTTAAAGTTTACATGCGTCTTTATTTATTTTGTAAATATTAATATTAATTTTGGCTGTCGGTGGTTGTTATTGAACTGTACTGGTCCCTATTTTTAGGAATTTATGATACGGTAAATTTATTTACTAATGTTCATTCAATGAAGTTTGCGTATGTTTCGACGGAAATTTATAATAATAACGGTTGTCGGACATAGCTAATATTTTGTTATGTCATAAAGCGCACACAAATGCCACGCCACGCAAAACAAACCACGACCAACACATTATGGACATTGTTAAACAATGAATTGCATGACATACAGGCATTCAAAAATAGCGTGTTGAAAATGGTTAAGTTCTATTACAAGGAAATAGTCACGTTTTTTATCTTAATTTATATACCTTCAGATACCATGCTCCATACACATTCAACGTCCAAAATAAAGTTCGATACTCTTCCTTAAGTTGATCTTTTTCTTTAGGTAAAAATATTTCCGATAATTGGTTATTTACTTGTGAAATGTGATGTTTGTGCACTTTTATTTCCTCGGGGTAAGCTTTACACGCTTTCACAGCATAAACCATCTTTTTTTTTTACAAACATGGAGACTTTAAATTACTACCTCGAGAAATCCCTGGCTGCTGGATTTTACGAAGTCGCCAGTTAGCGACTTTTAAGTGGTTTCACTTTTGACATGCCGATCTGGATGTATTTAAGATCTTTTTGTATCAATGTCTATCAAACACATACAATCTTCTTTGTGCAAGATGTACACGACGTTTTTAAACGTTTGCCCTTTAATTACCTAATTTAAAATAATTAATTTAATAAATTAATTTATGCGCCATTTACGAATGGCTTGTATATTTTCGAATTTAAAACGTATCACATAATGATTATTAAATTTTCCACATATCCAAATTATATCATTCAATTGCATAAATACGCTTAAAATAGACTTCCGAGCAGTCGCCGCGAGCAGGCCTTATACAAACAAACAAGTCGTAGGAAAATTTTCATGGAGGTGCGTAGCGTCCGCCATTTATCGGTTTATTTTCCAAGAATAAAATTAGACTGTATTCTAACTCATCATTAGTTATTAGCTGAAAGAAGTTAAGGTCTTCTATTACTATAAAAATACGGAAATATTTCAGATCCGTGATACATAGTGATTGTTGGGTGGAAAATCTTGCAACACTGTGATGTCTAGTCACAGTTGCCAGCTATTGTAGAGTACGGTAAATACATTTATAAATAATCAGTTAGAGAGCTGATATTCTGTTTTGACTGGTTTGAATATCAAGTACCAGTACCAGTACCAGTACCAGACAGAGTAAACATTTTCTTAAATTGCTGACGCTTCCATTTCTAACAGTATTTTATTTAGTCGTCTTTTGTTGTTTTACTGTTCAGTACATATTTGTCTCATAAATTTTTTCTCGGTATTAAGATTAGTAATTCAATAAAACAGCTTTACTCGCGTTCGCGTACATTGTTATTGATACCGACAAGTTTCGGACCTGTCGGAGGTCATACTTCAGAGTGAGTGGCATTAGTTCGCGGTCGTGCCCCGCCTCACAAAAGTTTAAATATAATGGTTTAAGCACTATATCCTTTTAATATCTGTGTATTTTTATTTTTCTCCAAGTAATCTAAAAAATTGGCAGGTTATTTATTCCTAGCTCTGGCTTGACTATTCATTTAAATTTGTTGCACTTACAACATAGCCTTATAATCCTAAGTGGTCTAATTATAATTCAACGGCGACACGCACGTGTGAGGGACGGTATATACAATGTATATTTCTCACATTCGTTCGCACGACGATCTATGCACGTGCCAATTTCCTGATATTTTTGAAATATTATCTCATGATTCAAAAGTCGAGAATGCTCATTAAACTAAAATATCTGTCGATCTCAATCAGTCAGACTTATAATCGTTTTTTGCCGGATGTTATATTATGAAGGTATAACATAGCCCAGTGATTAGTGCACATGTACATATAACGCTCTAGATTTGATATCCACTGCTTAACAATATTTGTATACGCACAAACATACTGTCTTAGGCGAGTGTGTAAAGGTTTAATCTGAAACCAACATTGATGTAAATTAGACAGAGACATAAATTATATGAAATTCTTGTATTTAAAATGCAAAATACTTATTACTCTTTTTATAAAAAAAAGAATTTAGTATTTTATTTGAACTATTTGGTATTATGTTGACACTCCAATCGACATGTTTGCGAGCAAATTCACGGTGCGCTTGTCGGTGGGCTATTATCAATTTCGAGCCTCTGGAAGGATCTTTTGGAGTAAAATTGTCTTTTTTGACACCGCTTTAAGCAAGTTCATTGTCTTACAGTCAATATGCCACTTTCCGCTGTCTAATGTCCTTTTGGAACAAAGCATCAACTTAAATTGCTTTTTATAGGGCAATGTTCATAGTAATTGTAAATTAATTATCGAAAATTTAGGAAAATGTGTTTGGATCAATGTTTCATAAACGATAAATGTTTGTGCCACTTTTTAATTGTTGCAAATTACTCAAAGCTGATTCGACGTTATCCTTATTAGGGTAAAAACAACATTCTCAAAAATCCAATAAAAATAGTGAACAGACGTCAATTATAATTTTAATTCTCAATATAGGTAAATCGGGTTGTAATAAAAATATGTATACTTCCTTGGCTTACCTTAGCTGCGTCGATCTGTAAGTGGCTGCCATTCCAGAATCTTTCGGCCCCATCGGCCGTCAGTTCTGGGAGCAATGTGCCAATAACTATCCTTTGGACAATGTATATCACAGGGAACCTCCGAGCATTGGCCTATCCATTGCCCTTTGAGTTACTTTGGGCTGTCTAATGTTACCCACAGTTAGGTACCACGTCTCATTTCCACCGAATATCACCTCCTAATAAATACTATGGTAGTGTAATAGAGTGAGTGAGAGACTAATAGAGACTAAGCTCAAATAAAAGGCGCTAGAAATAAATATTTACTTAAACGAAACCATTCACTACTTAGTATAAAAGATACAACTTAATTGTACTTACGTATTGGTATTATTGTTTATGTATGTACTTCGTAACAAATAATAATTTCATTAAAACCTCTGGTCATTATAACGCATGATAAATTTATATATCCTGTACGACATGCCACCGTCAAAGAATATTTGGGCCGGAACTCGGAAGCGAGCGGGCAAAACCTCTCGAAAGGTCGTCGCCCCATAGAAACCGTGACCTTTCGAAAAGTGTACATTTTAAGGAAAATGTATTTTTTAATTCTCTTGTCGCAAGTTATTGGCCTTTTAAAATTTTCATCTTGAGACGCTTTTTTATTCATTTATATTTTCTATTAGATCTTTTATATATTTAATGGTTATATTTTTGAGGATTCCTATAACATTGCTTCTTTAACTTTATTCATATGTAAAATAATAAAGTTTATTGAACTTTAAAATACCGTCCGCATGTATACTTTGTCACGTTGGTTAAACATTTGCGTCACTTCCAGATTGTCAAAGGATTTACTCCCGTCGACGTCACAGTTAATATAGAACTAACATATCTGAGTGTTTGTCTATTATATATTATAATGTTTTTAATAGACGAAGACTGTTCTTTATAATGTTAGCATATTACAAAGAAAAAAGATTAGTCGATAACGGGTAAATACCGAATCTACTTAGCCGGTTACAAAACTAAAAATTCTTTACAAACATAGGTTATATGTATTTTTATAAAATGTATATTTTTTATATCAATTCAAATGCATCGAGCGACTAACTTATAAGCTCACTTACATACAAATGTACAAATCTTTCTCTTTCAAAATAATTGTGTGAAGAAAATGATGCTGTTTTCTGTAAAAGTTCCATCATCTCTCAGTAAATAATCAGGTCAAATAAACCAAATCCTTTTGCGATGTCTTCCTACTGACATATTTCTTCCTGTTCTCGCCTCAAGTAAACTGTTTGCGATATATTATTAGAACTCCAAAAGCTTCTTAAAAGTTCTTTGGGTGGGTATTTAATACAGAAAGTACTGTAATAACATCGGAAGGTGAAATTCCTTTGTTAGATGTTTAAGGATAGAATTATTTACCGAAATATAAAATATTATTAACCGAAAAAAGTAATTAAAATCTGAAACAAAAATGTACGTATGTAAATGTGTATGTATGTAAATGTAGTGTGATGCATATGTATGAACTTTTATCGATCTGATTAGTGATATAATAGCGAAAGGCGATATAAGGAATACCCGTAATCGGCGGGTGTGTATACGTAGATGTATAAATGTAGAAGAAGCGAGAGAGGTGTGTTTGAGATCGCACCAAATGGAAATCCGTTATCCTTGCCTACCCTGTGTTACGGGCGTGAGTGTGTGTAAACTGGATACTAGATGTTGCCCGCGGCTTCGCACTCATTCGGTTCTTATTTTCTTCGCTGGAAATTTTCGTAACTTTATATTTCTTAAATAACTAGTAAGGAGTTATAGGTAAATGTCAAAAAGTTGTTATAGTCATGTCAAACCAAATATGTTACTTGCACACCTACAGATGGAGCACCCGGGACCCGAAAGTGAAACCACCTTAAGTCGCCAATTGTCCACCTCCTAAAATCCAACTCTATCCTCACAAAATATCCGTGTTGAAAAAAGAATGACGGTTTGTGCTATGAAATCGTGTAAAAACTAAACCTCAAAAAAAGATAAGTGTACGAACATCATCATATTTCACATTCGCGGCAAAATCGAGCTTCACTTTTGAATGTTGAATTTGTATGGAACGCATTATCTGGATATGTTTAAATATGTGTCAAAAATTAACATGACATATAGGTTATATCTTTTATGAGTACAGAAAGTGACATGGGGTACCTTTTACCCTAAAAAAAAATCCCGAGGGATAGAAAAAAAAACCTGTACTAGCTAGCCTATATAGCTTTCCATGGTAATGTATGACACGACAATGACATCTTTTGACATTTTGTCACATGACTTGAAATACAACCATGGCAACCAATAACAAGTTTTTTATATTTGCCTATACCTAATTCCTACGCAAAATAAAGGTACGAAAATTTTCGGCGAGGAAGTTAAGGGACGAACGCGAGCGAAGCCGCCGGCACCATCTAGTGTATAGTAGCATATATTTATTAATTACTCCAACAAAACTTTGTCCCATCGCTGAAGTTCATAGTTAGATCGGAAAGTTTTAGGCTTCTCTCTGGGGTTAACGATAATTCCGCGAGGTCGTTGGCCGCCAGGTCGCGGGGCAAACGATGTGTAGGGTAATTACAATTTGTAGTCATTAGCGAGCGCACGATCACTCCCAGGTGATAACTTTAGGGCCGTTAACAAGCAATTTAAATGCTAAGGCGAAGGTTATGTGCGAGTTGACTGTATTATTAAGGGTCGTACGGATAAAAAAAATCGAAACGCATAGTAATAATAAAGCAAATCCTAACTTAATATCATAAATGCGAATGTCAGATAGCTTATTTATTATGCATTCACGCTATAACGACTCGACCGATCATCTCTGGAACACGCGATGCCAAGGACATTTTATCGAAAAATAACTGTTTCTGAGACATAGACAATACAGTCTTCAGTTACAATGCCGCTTGCCATAGTGATATTATATGGGCTACATTTTATAATTTGAGATTAACAATTTTTTGACATAGTTTTAATCATTGTTATTGGATTGTATCATTATAATAAATAAATAATAAATCAGCCTTTTCTAGAATGTTCCCCACTGCAGGGGCACAGGCCTCCTCTCCGAGAGAGGGATATGTATCATTAATCAAAAATTTATTCTGACATGTCACATGTGACATAATTATTTTGTAGAACGTTCTTCGCAATAGATTTACGACCAAATTACTAAGGTAACAACTGAACTAACAAACTAGAAATTATCGTCTGTTTGTTTTAAGATAAAATTAACTCGAACTTAATGATATTATTGTTACCGATTGGATAAACACACATTTAGTGCCCGATGGATATAGATTTAGTATCTGATTCAGTCCCAGTAGATATGTGGGTGCGACGCTAAATTTGGTGACATCAGAATGAAGTAATAAGATACTAATAACTTTGACGTGTCTTTTATCAACAAACTATTAGTATTTGTTATAAGGGCAATTCAGATACATAGATAGTTAATTTCTGATATAGCTTTAAAAGTTCACTATGTTGTGCTAAATTCCAAGATTCACTGGACGTGGCACGTGGCGCATCGTGTTAACATCTAGAAGCGCTTAAGGTTTAATGGATGAGGACGGACTACGAAACATAAGTTCGTGGGTTAGATTCGATTGTTATGAATCACTTACTAGCACAAACAAAATATTAAAAAGACTAAGTACAATACTATAATTTTTTTTTAATATTTGTATAATAATAATAAAGTTATAATAATAATAATAAAGACTTTATTTCAGACCATGGTGTCCATTTTGTTAGATATGTTCTTATAGACTAGTGTTAGTAATACAACATAAATAAAACAAATTCTTCACTCATTACTGCGCCATTCCATGAGAAATGGCGCAGCAGTGATTGATGTAACTGCAGTCCAGCCGACTCGCGATCATTCTTAGGATGCTGTTGGTACTTCCACGTACTCTGCGCGCCAGGTATTCTCATCTTTTACGCATCGTACAGTAATATGAAAACTCAATATTCTAACCAATGGCAGTATAAAAAGACAGAAAATGTACTAAAAACGATGTTATTATTAACTTTTAACGTTTTTTTTCTGTCTTAGTTTTCTATGAGTAATACTTCTTCTTTTTTAGCTCTACAGACATTTGTAGGTCTTGACTCGGTCAAGCAATTACGGTGCAGGGTGCTAGTTACTCACTCGTCTGAATCCAAGACAAGATTAAGGTAGGAACCTATCGAATTTTTACAAAACAACCTATGAGTTATATAGGAAGTTTTGATTATTTGCGAACGTTACAGTTTAAGGTAAGCGTAAGCTTGTGCAAAAATGACCACTTTAAATGATAATATGTATTGAAGTACCCAAAACCATCTGGCTATTGGCGATTCAAAAGACCTGAACATTGAAGGAAAGAAACACGCAAATGCTTATCATTATAACATTAAAGATGAGATGAAATATTATTATATATCGGAACTAACATTGGAAACATTTTTCCCATTTTTTACGTTGGTAGAGCCCTTAAGACCAACATTCGCAGGTGGAATGGACGGCTCGAACGGTTGAAATGAACCACAATCTCATAGAAGACAAGGGAAAGAGGATTGGACGGGACGACTTTTATGTGTCCTCTCATCTGTCGACTGATAGTAGGCAACGCATTTGCGACTTGCGACACATTTGCGGGTTGCGGATACCTATGGGTAGCGGTCACTTAGCATGAGATGAACCTCTTGCTCATTCGCCACCATATTCCATAAAAAAACCTGTATGTAATAGTTATTTTTTTTTTTACTGAACCTATTTTCATTTATCTTTCATCATCAGAATGTTATATTATCCAGAAATAGCATAGGCAATATATATATGTATTTGTTTATTTGCATTATTGAAAATTACCCGGGGCCTACATTAACCCTATAACCTTTATATCCTATTAATAGTTATGTTTCTTATCATGTGATTCGGAGTAGTAAAGAGTACAAACAATGTCTGAATTTAATGGAATCTGTAATCTTGTGTAATCTGCCATCGGCCGCCGGCTGTCCGCGTGGGCGGACGCTATCTCAAATATCGAATCTTTAGAACCGTTCAGACTATTGTGTTAAAGTTCACTCACATGTAATGTATGCTTAATATAATTTTTACCATAAGCTATATACATTTCATTATATATTTCTTATTGTATTGTATTTATTGGATGATTCGGATATGAAAAAAGTAAACGAGGAAATAGAACCGACTTATAAAATCAATTTTACGTGTCTACGATCTGTATTTAACATTGTCTTAAGATAATGTGATGTTCAACATTCTGCAATATCAACTTTGTCTAACGTTGAATTTATAGCTTAAATCATTTTTAATTCTATGAAATCTTTGTACGAATCAGATATTAAATTTATTTTAATAGAATATAAAGCCTTCTTGCTGCCATTTGACATTATAACATTTCCTTCAAGACTGACACTGAATAATTTTTTGTATTGACATTTTGAATAAAATTACTTAGGAATTTATTTTGTATTTATTTAAAGATAAAGTTAACATTTTTGGTGATCAAATGAAAATGAGCTACAATACTAATTTATTGGCTAAGGAATGCAACGGCACGAGTCCTTAATAGACAACAAAGACTGTCAAGAAAGAGAACCGAATCCTTTGATTGTAGCATTGGAGTCACCAGGCGACGAGGAACAGTTTTATACAGCAAGCTTGCATTTTCTTGAAGAGCGCCTGCAAGAAAAAAGCCGCAATGTTTCGCTAGGACATAAAACTACTCAGAGTTGTTGCAACTTGAACACAGTTAAAAATGATCTGCCGGAACTTCGTAAAACCCAATCTAAAATTAAGTTCGGCTTTGATATGCCCACGGCGCCGGAGTATTCTCTTGACATGAATAAAGTTTTGCCATTTCCTAAGCCGAAATCGACGAAGGACAGTTTTTTGACACGATTAACGAATACATTTCGCAAGTATCGACGAACTTTTATTGCGGCGGATGATTCTGAAACCGACGATTGCGAGATGACGAAAAATTATTCCAGCTTCAAGTTTCCCCGGTGCGAGCGACTACACAAATATTTCGATTCCTCGCGACTGTTTAATATAACAGAAGAACTGTCACGGACCTCAATAAAGGACGTTTCCAATTCCTTGAAGGTTGACAACAAAGGTGATTTCTCAAAGACCGTAACGTAGAGAAGTTTGAACATGCTTTTGCGTTACGTAAATATGAATTTGTCATCAGATACTATGTACAGGTATTACATTAAGAGTAGACGAACCAACAGTGGAATGTCCTAGACTCATACTTGTTTGGTTTTTACCCATTTTTAATTACATATTCTCAAAATTTGTACAAATTAAACCTTGATGTATTTCAAATATTCTTATTTTATTAGTAAAATCCAGTACCGCTTATGTTTTTCTTGCTATGAATGAAAGAAAGAAAGAAAAAGTTTACTCGTTTGATACAACTGGCAAATTGTTTCACAATACTACAAATAAAAAATTACGATCAGTCGAATAGGGCAGCGCTCAGCATGGGTTGTGGGTTACACAATACAGATTTTCTATGCTATTCTTTCTCCTAATTATACTTAAAATCATAACACAGTTTTAGTGTTTTACAGTTTTAATTATATGAGAAATACCTAACGCCACATTCAACTTTATGTTAAAAAAAATTCCAACTTATGCGAATAAATGTAACTACACTATTCTCACATTTTTCATTTATTACTTACCGGTGTTGTGTACTAAAGGTAAAGAAAATTATGTCACCTAATTTTACCTAACTTTTAAGGTCATAAATGAGTGAAATAATGCGACGTTAATTACAAATTAATAATTTAGGCTTCATATCACACTTTTCAACGCCTTTTCACACGTTACACGATGATTAACAAGATTAACATAATGAAATTCAATATTTCGTTTAAGAGCCGCTTAACTAATAAATAATGTTTTAAAAAATAATCAATTTTTTTAAATACATTATTATTTGTTGTACTTCTCGTTTTTTTAATTATTTTTTACTTTGGCCACTACTGCGAAACTTATTTTTTGGCGTGATGAAACAACTTTTAATTGTATGCATGTTACATGTAATTTTTCAAGTAAAACGCAGCAAATATATTTGTTTTTATTCATAAAAGCGGATTAAGTAAATCAATTGCATTTT